>PVKM010018704.1:0-24827 GCA_004027735.1 Carollia perspicillata | reverse complement strand
ATATGCATATTCAATGGTAAAAGCAAGTATAGTAACATTAAAAACAGAGCAAATAAATACTCCCAATGGGAATTGAGCACACAATCAGGACAGGGTTTGGCCTCTGTACAGCATTTGTTGTTACTGTGGCCAAGGACTTGATAAATACATATCATTTTAAAAGTCATCTTTCTCCATTTTTTAACCTGTTTACATATTTCTTACTGATACAGTTTTCTTTACTGTTTACAATTTCCTTTCCTTTTGAAGTTCACTTTAGTATTTAGTTTTCTTTACCATTTGCAGGGGCTGAAAAAGAACTGGGAAGAGGTGCATAAAGAGTTCCAGTCCCTCTCGGTCTTCGATTCCATGCCAAAGAAAACCCGCAAGCAGAAGCTGGAGGAAAAAATGAAGCAACTGGAACATGACATTGGTGTTATAGCAAAGCACAAAATTATTTATATTGCCAATAAATAATAATGTAATTTTAATATAGGAAAAAACATGGAAAACCTATAAATGAAACTCTTTCAAGGAGGAAAATACTATGAAAAGAATAAAAATAGCCTTTACCAGATGCTTAAGCAATGTTTAAAGAATAATTGGATTTTCTCCTTACACAAGATAATTTTCTTTTACCAATTTAAGGTTTTTCACATATGCACTAATTAAACATTGATGTTATCTGTTACAGTTCTCTAGTGTAAGTATTATTATTAGGTACTTGTTTCACATAAACATTAATTTCTGAGCCCTGAAAAATAAAGTCAGTATGCAGTATTCATATTTTTTCTATACTCCATGATTCAAGGAACACAACATTAAAAACTGTTGAGTATTTTGAATAGAAATAATGGCATATGCTTTTTTTACTACACTAAAGTATTTTCAGAGCTCCACAAACTGAACAACATATATTCTCTGGTAGCTCTGTCATTTTCAGCTGTTCTGCACTATACGTGTTTTCAATATCCATAATGTTATTTATGCTAGAAGGCTTATATTTAGAGGAAGAACTATTAAGAAGATAACATAAAATCAAGGAAACAACTTATAAAATGCATCATTAAAGAGAATAGCCTCCTTCCTGACATCAGACTCTAAAAAACTTTGCTACTATATGTATTTCACTAAAATAGGATGTTACTTTTTCTTTTTGGTTCTTCCAGTCTATGAACATGGGATATATTTTTGTCATCTTTAATTTTTTCATCAATGTTTTGCAATTTTCATTGTACAAATCTTTCACCTCCTTAGTCAAGTTAATTTCTAAGTATATTTATTGCTATTCTAAGTAGAATTGTTTTGTGATTTTTCTTTTCAGATTGTTCATTGTTAGTGTACAAGAATTGCAACTGATTTTTGTGTGTTGACTTTGTATCCTGTTACTTTGCTGAATTCATGTGTTAGTTCTAACAGA
This sequence comes from Carollia perspicillata, assembly GCA_004027735.1. Classification (NCBI taxonomy): domain Eukaryota; kingdom Metazoa; phylum Chordata; class Mammalia; order Chiroptera; family Phyllostomidae; genus Carollia; species Carollia perspicillata. Next base: position 23,428 of record PVKM010018704.1, on the reverse strand, counting down.
TATTTTTGTGTGTGTGGAATCTTTAAGGGTTTTCTACATGTAAGGTTATACAATCTGCAGACAGCTGATTTTACATCTTCCTTTCTCATTTGGATGCATTTTATTTCTTTTTCTCGACTAATTAATCTGGCTAGAATTTCCAGTACTATGTTGAATAGAAGTGGTAAAAGCAGGCATTCTTGTCTTGTTCCTGAAAGAACTGTCAGTCTTTCACCATTTAGTATAATGTTTGCTGTGGGTTTTTAATATATGGATTTTATTATGTTAGATAATTTCTTTCTATTCATAGTTTTTTTTGTGTGTGTTTTAATCATGAAAGGTGCTGTAAACATCAGTTTTTAAACTAAGAAATATCTTTCACCTGAACGATCAATGCATTCTCTCCTAGTTATCAAGCTATCAAGTTATGTGGGAAGACAAATAATGACCAAAAGGGTACCTTAACTAGAACAGAGTTAAAAAAAAAGAAATTTAGTTTGTAAAAATTTGTTCAGCTAACAGAGCCCATTCATTGTCATTCAACAAATGCTGTCTTTTACTTGCTAGGAACTGTTGTGATTGCTGTACAGAAAAGTGAAATAGCTATGTTGGAAGACAGAAATAATCACACACATTCATTTATAATTATAAGTTGAAATTAGTGATTTGAAAGAAAAATAGAGAGTTAATAAGGGAAGATCAAGGAATTATTTAATTAGATTTTATAGTTAAAGGAGATGCTTTTCTGAGGATGCCTTTCTGAGATCTGACATTTAAAAACAGACTAAAGAATTAGCAGAAGTTGGGAGAGATGAGGAAATAAGGGTTGTGGAGGGAAAAGAATTCCAAGCAAAAAGAATAAAATATCTGAAGGATCTCAGGCTGAAAACCCTCAATCTATAGGGGAAAGGCAGCCATTGGGGCTGCATTGGGCTTAGAGAAGAGATAAAGCTACAAGCTAAAGCTGAAGAGGGCAGCAGGGGGTCATTGATGTGTTTTAAGCAGGGTGCAATTGATATTTTTAAATGCTCACTTGCTACATAGATTGTAGTGAAAGAATGAATGCATGGGGGAGACTATCATAATCTTCCAGGTAAAAAAAAGCGATTGGCATGGACCAAGGCTGTGGTAATTAAGACAAAGAGTAGCTGTTGGCTTCATGGAATATTTAAGAAGTAAAAATGTAATTTGGCGATAGATTGAAAGGAGAAGAAGGGAGAGGTTTCAAGGATGACAACCGATTTTCTGATCTGAGCAACTAGGCAGTGGAGGTGCCACTTTCTGAGTCGGAGAAACTTAAAGGAGGAGCAAATTGGAAAAGGTTACCGTGAAGAGCAAGAACATAATTTTAGACATGTATTTGTGTCAATCTTGTGGCATCTAATTGGAAATTTAGATCAGATAGATACATGATGATAGATAGATAGATAGATATTTCAGTCAGAAAAGAGATCTGGGGTAGGCCGATGAATCTGGGATTTCAACAGCGTGAATGAGATCACCTTGGGACATGTACTGAGTGAGAAGACAATGAGGTCTCAGCAAATCTTTCATCTAGAAGTCAGATGGGAGAGCAGGAAGGAGCAAGTAGATGAAAGAGTGTCCTAAGAGGTCAGAAGAAAACCAGGAAGCCAAGAAAATTCAAGAGAGGAGCACCTTTTCCCTAAGGTAGAACCTTTACGATTGGAATGAACTTCTCGACACTTTGGCTAAGCCTTCTCCTCTCCTGCTCTGAGCTGGCTGCAGATCAACTTCTACTTTGACTCCCCTGCTCCTGTTTTTATCTGCAGTCCAAACTGTTCTGTTGAAATTCTTTTTATCTTTCTCAATACATTGATGTCACTGGCCAATATCACAACATTAGCATGTGATTTAATGTGCCTATTAATACAACCCATATGAACACAATTTGACCACCAAAATGAAAGAAGCTTTTCAACAGCTCAAGAAAAAATTTCAGCAGTTAAGGAGGCCAATGCTGATTAACATCATAATTAACTCTTAAGTGGGCAATTTAATTTCATTTTCAGGTTCTTAGCAAACTCCAGAAGGTGATTTATTCATAAGCACTGGTTACTACAAATAGACAATCATAGATAAGGGACAAAAGAATAAAATCACTTTCCTGGAGGGTTTGTTTCTTTCTGCTGAAAGGTGCTATAGTGAAAAAAAATCAGCAGATTTGACTCTGACAGGAAGTTATGTGACCTTTGGGAAATCACTTAGTGTCCTTCACCCTTAGTTTCATCTGTTAAAAAAAAATGACCTAGATTTTGTTCCACCCTCCTTTCAGTTCTAATGATCTAGCACTATAAAATTATATGACTATTTTCAACTTAGTTCAAGAAAAAGTTTGGTTTCCCAACTGATCAGAATGCAGATAAGCGCTGGACTAGAAGATCCAGAGCCAAAGATTTGTACCAACCCTCATCAACCCAACCCACCACTTGACATACTGGAAAGAATGTTAAGTAGAGCAAAAACCATCACCAGTGTTCAGATCTTTTTAGATGATAACTTAATTATAGTCATTTGAGGTTTTTGACCACAGGGTGTTCTTCACTGTAAGGATTTTAAATAGATGGTCTCTTTAGGAAACTAGTGCTGAAAGAAAACAGGAAGGGAGAGCAGGAGAGAAGAAAGATTAAGGGACAGGAGGAGAGGGACAGGAGGAGAAAAATTTTAAAAGAAATGGGATATCTTTTAGCTGGAAAGAGTGATTGCAGTCATAGAAGAACATTCTCTCTGGTCATGCCCCAGCCTCTATGCTCTTTGAAAATATCTCTGATTAAAAAATAAATCTTACCTTCATAATAAAAAAATTGTTCTATTCATTGCTGAATAAGGACTGGGGTGGCAGCATTATTTTTTCACACATAATGATGATGAGAAAGAACTGAAATTAACAACAAACTAAGTTAATGCCGATTATCCCTGAAAACTGAAGATAATGTTTCACAGGATTGGTGGGAAAAGGCCATGCACATATAAATTTTAAACTACACATGCAGATAAGACTTTTAGATGCAGACTTTTTATTGTAAAGGATGCTACTTCTATAGGAAATAAGATTGGATGGAGAGATATATTTTTGACTGTCTTCATTTAGGCACACAAATGAGTGTTGTCTATGGAACAGGGATATACACTTATCTAAATGATGTTGCTGATGTGGAAAACATCTGTGGAATTCTTTTGGAATAAAAGTATCCACCCCACCCCTGAACCTCTGCCACCAAGTTCTCCTTTCCCAAGACTGCCAATGTTATCAAGCTTTATGTAGCTTTCAGAAATGTTTTCTAAAGGCAATGAATATATATGTTCTGACAAAAATATACATTATCTATACATATATTTCACTTTTTAAAAACTAAATGACAGCATACAATAACACTGGCCTTTTTCAGTTAATAATCTTGTGGAGCTCATTTTTTATCAAAACACAATGTTCGGTTTTTGTGTGTGTGTGGATGCATAGTATTGAATTGTTCATATATATCACCAGTGCCCTACTGGCATACATTTAAGATACTTTGTTTGAGTTGTTTTCAATATTTGCTATTCAAAGCAATGCCACCGTGACTCTGAACATTCATCACTCCACACATTTGGTTATATTTGTAGAAAATGATTCCCAGGAGAAAAATAACTAGGTGAAAAAATATACATGGAAAAAAAGCTCCAGAAAAGGACTTCCAGCCAAGATGGAGGCGTAGGTAGACACACTGTTCCTCCTTGCACAACCAGAATAAGGACAACAACAGTTTAGAAACAAAAAAACAACCAGTACTGACAGAAAATTGAAGTATGGGAAGTCCAACAACCAAGGAGTTTAAGTAGACACATTCATCCAGACCGGTAGGAGGGGTGGAGTTGGGTGGCCAGGCAGAGGGGGGTCATGGCAAAAAAAAGCAGCTGCTGGTGGACCTTGGGTATGCAAGGTGGCAGTGGGCGGACCCAATGAGGTGGCAGATTGTGGAGGGGCATGGCACACAAGGCAGCTGGTGGACTGGGCAGTCCCACATTCACGTGCAGGTAAACCAGGTGAAACTGGGGAGCAAGACAGACCGCACAACCCAGGGCCCCAGCACCAGGAAATAAAGCCTCAAAACACCGATTAAAAACACCTGTGAGGGTTGAGGTGCTGGGAGAGACTCTCAACCTCACAGGAAAGTTAGTTGGAGAGACCCACAGGGTCCTAGAAGGTACACAAGCCCACCCACCCAGGAATCAGTACCAGAAGGATTCAGTTTGCTTGGGGGAAGCGGGGGAAGTGACTGAAATCCTGCAGAGAGCCGAACAAGTGCCATTGTTCCCTCTTGGACCCCTCCCCCACATACAATGTCACAGCCCAGCCATGTGGGTTGCCCCGCCCTGGTGAACACCTAAGGCTCTGCCCCTCACTATGTAACAGGCACGTCAGGACAAAAAAAAAATGGCTCAAACAAAAGAATAGATCAAAGCTCCAGAAAAAATACAACTAAGAAATGAAGAAATAGCAAACCTATCAGATGAACAGTTCAAAGCACTGCTAATAAGGACACTCACAGAATTGGTTGAATTTGGTTGCAAATTAGATGAACAAATGTAGGCTAAGCTAAGTGAAATAAAGGAAAATGTACAGGGAGCCAATAGTGATGGGAAGGAAACTGAGACTCAAATCAATGGATTGGATCAGAAGGAAGAAAGAACCAATCAGAAAAGAATGAAGAAACAAGAATTTTAAAAAAATGAAGAGGGGCTTAGGAACCTCCAGGACATCTTTAAATGTTCCAAAATCTGAATCATAGGGGTACCAGAAGGGGAAGAGGAAGAGCAACAAGTGGAAAAGTTATTTGAACAAATAATAAAGGAGAACTTCCCCATTCTGGCAAAGAAAATAGATTTCCAGGAAGTCCAGGAAGCTCAGAGAGTCCAAAAAAGTTGGACCCAAGGAAATACACACTAAGGCATATCATTATTATCTTAGCCAAGATTAAAGATAAGGAGAGAATCTTAAAAGCAGCAAGACAAAAGGAGAGAATTACCTACAAAGGAGTGCCCATAAGACTGTCAGCTGATTTCTCAAAAAGAGACCTTACAGGCAAGAAGGGGCTGGAAAGAAATATTTCAAGTCATGAAAGGCAAGGACCTACATCCAAGATTGCTTTATCCAGCAAAGCTATCATTTAGCATAAACAGGCAAATAAAGTGCTTCCTAGATAAGGTCAAGTTAAAGAAGTTCATCATCACCAAGCCCTTATTATATGAAATGTTAAAGGGACTTATCTAAGAAAAAGATCAAAATTATGAACAGTAAAATGACAACAAAGCCACAATTAGCAACAGCTTAACCTAAAACAAAAACAAACTAAGCAAACAACGAGAACAGGAACAGAACCACAGAAATGGAGATCACATGGAAGGTTAGCTACAGGGGAGTGGGAGAGGGAAAGGGGAAAAAGTACAGAGAATAAGTAGCATAGATGGTAGGTAGAAAATAGGGGGAGGGTAAGAATAATATGGGAAATTTAGAAGTTAAAGAACTTATGACACATGGACATGAACTAAAGTGGGGGAATGTGGGTGGGAGGGGGTGTGCAGGGTGGAGGGGAGTAAAGGCAGAAAATGGGGCAACTGTAATAACATAATCAATAAAATATATTAATAAAAATGATATAGATGCCTATAGTTTTATTTGAAATTATGTTTTGTTTTACTCTCTGTGTGTATGTGTGTAGGTGATGTATAAACATAGTTCAAATTCATAATATGCCCAAAGGTGAGTAGGGGTCAGTAAGTCTCCCTCATGCCCTCTCTTACAGCCACTGAACTGCCCTTATCAGAAGTAAGCATTGTGACTAGATTCTTGTATTTCTTTTCAAATACTATAACATGTATATGTGCCTATATAATAAAAAATGATGACAGATACATGGTTTTCTTCTGTCACAGTCTATGACAATCAGAAGATTCTTGCTAAGAGAGGAATCACAGATCAGTATAAGCATTCATGTAAGGAGTGACTTTTTTACTTTCTCATCATTATCATCCACATACCATCAATATTGTGGATTCCATCAAGAAAGCAAGAGTTTTGTTGACTTTCACTATGCCTGTTTGTTCATTCTGGACGAGAGAGAGGCCATGGATATGAGACCTTGCCCTGTCCTTGGCCACACCATGTTGACTTTTCCAGACTGGGTTCACTGCAACCACCTGAGATCTGTTTCCACCTTCCTGGTGGTGCCATCTGCATTGGGTCTACTGCTTCTTGTGTTTATGTTTTTCTTAATTGTCTTTTTCCAACACTGGAAGGATACACATTTATTAACTTTAGAGCACAGACCACATTCAGAGAAGCCCCCTTGTGTATTATGTGCCGCTGACTCAGCTCTGAATGAGCAAAGTTCCTATGGATGAGTGATGTCCACAGTGTCCTGTCCTCAACAGCCCTGCTCAGCTCCTGTGGACACGTGACTGTGGCTTTTTTTATGGAGTCAGTTCACCTCATATTTGGTCTTTCTTTTTACCTGCAGTCTTCTGTTTTTCCCACCATTATTATCTTTTCCAAAGAACTCTGCCTTCTTATGATGGGCCTGAAGTAGGACAGTTTCAGTTTTGTCATTTTTGCCTCCGGCGATACTGCAGTGGGTTCTAGAACCCACTTATCTTTCTGGCCGTTCAGGATGTCCGTGAAGCTCTCCTGCACCACCATATTTCAAATGAATCAGTATTTTTCTATCAGTCTTCTTCCCTGTCCAACTTTTGCATCCATATGAAGTAATTACTACTAAGAGGGTGTGGATGATCTTAGCCTAAGTCTCTAATATCTTTGTTCCTGGTGATCTTTTCTTTCTTCCACTATTGCCCTTCCCTCAATCTCCATGAACACAACTCCACCTCTCTGTGGAAACCGTACACCCCTGAGTGTTTCTCTGTCATAGCATCTTGCTAAAAGCAACAAAGAGCAGCCAACCCACCACAATATTCTTTTTCCAAGAAGTCCCTTCAAAGGGTGTCAACAGGTATGTGATTTCTTTTTTGTGACAGTACAAGTGACAATTTTATCAATTATTTTGCCATGGAATAACAAGGGTCCACAGCTTTCCAGGCTGCCCAAAGACCTTTTCTTCCATCTACATGCCACCCTATTGAATGACTATTAAGAGGAATTGGATCTTTCCAAGGCCCAGAAAAGAATAACCTTTCTTTTAAGTCTTACCTTTCATAGGAGTCTGTCCCAGCAGTGTGCCTAGTGTATCACCTAAGTACACATAAGAACCAGAGTTTGCTGTTACACGCTCAAGGCTCCCTATCACCAATGGGGTTAACCAAGACCAAGTTAACTATCCAATCCAAAGTTTGTTCTAAGTAAGCAACACAAAACTGAGGGACTCGGTAGCTATCTACTATTCTTTCTCTTCCCTGGCCTTTTTGAGGCCAATGCAGAGGACAAACTTAATCTTGTGCAATTCCCACACATGAACTGTGTTGTTTTGGACCGATGCAGGTTTCTTTTATCTTTATTGGCTTTTAGGAGATAGTTGAATTGTCTTCTGGATAAGCTCTATGGTTCTACACAGCCAACAGGCTTAGGCTTCAGGCCCAGAGCACCCTGGAGGCCATATGTGATTTCATCTGGACAAACATTTTAAAATAAATTCCCTGGCTTTTCTTTAGAATTATTGAGATGACAGGCAGCTGCCACCCACGTAGTAAGATGACGACTAGTGCTAACATAAGGGCCATATAGGGTATGGGTGATAAACACACTGAGATTGTTGAGTTAGGCCTCAAATTGTAACATTGTCTTAGAATTTGTATCACTGTCTTACCGTAGCATTAAACTGCTATCAGTTCTTTTGTATCGCACCCAAAGCTTTTTTTCCAATATATTTTATGGATTATGCTATTACAGTAGTCCCATTTTTTTCCCCCTTTATCCCCCTCTACCCCATACTATCCCTTCCTCCAGCATCCCTCCCCCTTAGTTCACGCCCATGGGTTGCACATATAAGTTCTTTGGCTTCTCCATTTCCCGTACTATTCTTAACCTCCCCCTATCTATTTTGTACCTACCAATTATGCTTCTTATTCCCTATACCTTTTCCCCCATTCTCCTCTGGCCCCCTCCCCACTGATAACCAACCCTCCACATGATCTCCATTTCTGTGATTCTGTTACTGTTCCAGTTCTTCGCTTAGCTCATTTATTTTTTTATTGTTTTAGGTTTGGTTGTTGATAGTTTGTTGTCATTTTACTGTTCATAGTTTTGATCTTCTTCTTTTTCTTAAATAAGTCCCTTTATCTAAGAAAATAAGTCCTTTATTTGTATTTTTGCAAATAAAAATATTGAAGTCCCTTTAACATTTCATATAAGGGCTTCATGATGATGAACTACTTTAATTTGACCTTATCTGGGAAGCACTTTATCTGCTTGTTTATGCTAAATGATAGCTTTGCTGGATAGAGTAGTCTTGGATGTAGGTCCTTGCCTTTCATGACTTGAAATACTTCTTTCCAGCCCCTTCTTGCCTGGAAGGTCTCTTTTGAGAAATCAGCTGACAGTCTTATGGGCACTCCTTTGTAGGTAATTCTCTCCTTTTGTCTTGCTGCTTTTAAGATTCTCTCCTTATCTTCAGTCTTGGCTAAGATAATAATGATGTGCCTTGGTGTGTATTTCCTTGGGTCCAACTTCTTTGGGACTCTCTGAGCTTCCTGGACTTCCTGGAAATCTATTTTCTTTGCCAGGATGGGGATGTTCCCCTTTATTATTTGTTCAAATAACTTTTCCACTTGTTGCTCTTCCTCTTCCCCTTCTGGTACCCCTATGATTCAGCTTCTGGAATGTTCAAAGATGTCTTGGAGGTTCCTAAGCCCCTCCTCATTTTTTTTTAATTCTTGTTTCTTCATTCTTTTCTGATTGGTTGTTTCTTTCTTCCTTCTGCTCCAAACCATTGATTCGATTCCTGGTTTCCTTCCTGTCACTGTTGATTCACTGTACGTTTTTCTTTATTTCACTTTTCATAGCTTTCACTTCTTCCTCTATTTTGTGACCATACTCAACCATTTCTGTGAGCATCCTTATTAGCAGTGCTTTGAATTGTGCATCTGATAGGTTGGCTATCTCTTCATCATGTAGTTTTATTTTGAGAGCTTTGATCTCTTCTTTCATTTGGGCCATTTTTTTTTTTTTTGTCTCAGCAGGCCTGTTATGTAGTAAGGGGTGGAGCCTTAGGTATTCACCAGGGGAGGACAACCCACATCATTGCATTGTGACACTGTATGTGGGGGAAGGGTCCTAGATGGAACAATGCCACTTGCTCAGCTCTGGGCTGGCTTTCACTCACTTCCTCTGCTATCTACAAGCCAATTGGACCCTTCTGATGCTGATTCCCCAGGTGGGTGGGTTTCTGTACATTCTGGGATCCTGTGGGTCTCTCCAACAAACTCTTCTGTGAGGCTGGGGCTTTCTCCTGCTGCCCTAGTCCCCACAAGTTTTATAGTCAGAGGTTCTGAGGCTTTATTTCCCCACACTGGATCTCTGGGTTACGAAGTCTGTCTCACTCCCCAGTCGCTCCTCCTGGTTTATCAGCCCACAAATATGGGACCACCCAGTCTGCCAGCCACCACTTCACTTGGTCTACCAGCCACTGCTTTGCCATGCATCCTCTCCACCCCGCCTGCCTCTCTCTGCCCCTGTGACTAGTCTGGATAAATGTTTCTTCTTCAACTCTTTGGTTGTCCAACTTCCATACAGTTCAATTTTCTGGCATTTCTGGTCATTTTTGTTTTTAAATTTGTCGTTGTCCTTCTTTAGGTTGTGTGAGGAGCCAAAGTGTATCTACCTATGCCTCCATCTTGGCCAGAAGTTCCAAAGCTTTTTTGAAAAATTCCTTTGCACACCCTTTGGGGAATTAAAATACAGTGATAAATCTAAAAGACTCTGTTTCTTCTAAATATATTTTACAACATAAAAAGTAAAATAAAGACTGTGCCAACATTCTAAGTTTTCAAATTTTCTAATTATTTCAGCATGAGTCAAACAAGTTGATGACTATTGACCCTTATGTTTTTTAAAATGAAATAAAATGGCAAATTCTCAAAAAGGAAAAATATAAACCAAGAGCCTTAACATAATAATCCTACTTGTAAAAGATATATTACTCTATCACGTATTAGTCTTATGGTTTCTAGTATTGTAAGTTTAAGTATATTTTATGTAATTATCTGGTATTAACCCATCATAAGTATGTGGGTTTTTTAAGAACTCAGGTATTTTTCATGAAAATGGAATGGATTCATAGTAGGTGTTCAGATTGACATTATAATCCTGTTAATAAACACATTGAGGCTAATTTTCTTAAAATAGATTTTTAAACTATTCACAATTTTTAGATTCTTTTTTGAGATTCTTTTTAATAGTTGCATCAGAATTCATATGTTCTAGATTATTTTTCCAATGCTAAAGAGAAAATAATTCTAAAATTATCATATTTGCTGACCAATATTTTTCTGAGGGTCTTAGGTAGTGTGATTTTTGCCTCATATTGAACCTCTGCTTTTATATTTTATACTCTTAAGATTATATTTACCATGTCTTTCTCACATACCTTTATCTCATTAAATCCAATATGCCATCATAATAGGACATCTCATTATCTTATGTGCCACTAAGAAAGAAAAAACTGTCACAGTGCTTTGTTATCACTAAGAATTTTTATTTCAGACTTCTTAAAAGAGCTTTTTTTGGCTTAGGTGTAAATTTTTTTCATGTATTCCTATGTCACATAAAGAGATGAAGGTTAAGGTGATCTTAAAATATCTTTATATTCAGAGCTGGACTCATCTCTATCACTTTTCTATGCAGAATTTCAATGTTCCCATCTTACCATTTTCTGTGCTGTCAGCAGTGTGGGTGATACATTACACGTAAGAGGTCTGAGATTTTATTCCCAGTCACTGACTCCTCTTCTGCAAGTTTTGATGATATTGGTCTTTTATCCAATGACAAGCATTTACTTCAACTAACATAGTATCAAACTGGCCACTCCGCTCTGTTTCCATACATTTCTGTATACATAAAATTTTTATTTCAGGGATTAATGGTGGTCAAATTTTTTGTAAGACATTTTAAATGTCTATTAAATTCAACATATGTAGATCCAACAATGTACAGAACTCAGCTGAAGTGACCATGAGCAAGTTTGTGCGCATGTGTGTGACCTCACATCGCAATTGCTACCTCATTTATAGTGACTATGAGACACCATCAAATCTAAGTCAGCCTCATTTCAGAGCTGTTCAAATGTGAAAAACGTACATCTTAAGACAGATAATATGGTATTAGGCCTTCTACCAAAACATCCCTCTGCTTCCTTTACATTACTGGTCTTTTAAAATCTGGCTCAAATCCAGCTTATTCTGGAAGCCTCCATGATTGTTGACCCACTCAACATATGGCATTGCTCACAGAACCCTACTATGCACCTATTCGGTGGTATGACACTTTTGCTCTTTTTTTTTCAGAATAAGTTCTTATGAACCAGGCTGGAAGAATCCTGTTTAATATTGCGTAGCTAAGAGCTGGGGCGATGCTCTCTTGGGAAATTAGAGCAGAATAAAAAGCAGTGGGCATCAAAGTGCCCATTGTGACAGATCATTTAAAGCAAATTTATAGTTTGATTGTTGGGTGTGCAAACATTTTATATTATAGCTGTTATTCTCCCCCTCTACTCCCTGCCTATTAAATTCACAGTCTGTTGGATTTGACTCCGAAACTGATGTTTAATTTGTGTAGCTTAGATGTTTGCGTGGAAATTTACTTCCATGATTACCCTTCCATCTAATGGGGGAAAGTTTTGTTTCTATGGTAACTGTATTAAAATAGTATATACTTACTATACTTCTAAAATATGCAGCCCATCCTTATGGGAGTACACATCATCTTGAAAGGATTTTCCCCTTTCAATAAACGTCATTTTTTTTCTGTTCACCTGATTTCAGAATAAAATAAAACTTTGTTTGTGAGAATTGCTAAGGAAGACCTTCAGGAAACGAGACCCACGGGTGAGGCTGGCCCTTTGCAGTTGTCATGGGAGAGCAGCAACACGGTCCTCAAGTGGCTTCTGGGAACACACGGCCTGTCTCTCTGTGGCTGTATTTCTCCCAGACTCTCTATTTTCCAACATCATCATCATGTTTTCTGTGTTTGGGATGTTGCTATGCAAAATGATAATAAAAGGATTTTTTTTTCCCTGAGACAATCAAGCTTAACAAACGCTACTTTAGAATGATGTAAAATTTGCTTAGAAAAATTTTTAGAATTCCTTGGGGAATGATCTAAGAATGTTAATGATAAGAAATGATAAATGTAAATGATGGCCTAAAATGTTATGCCACGTGGTAAAATTCATCCATTCCAGGGGTTTTGTAACTATTGATATTACACAAACTGCAATTTTAAAAAGTACTCTTGTTTGTATTTTTACAAATAAAAAGCTTTCTTCATCTTTTCCTTCAAATTCATTGGCCTCTATGCATGTTTCCCTTTAAAAATTATATGACACAATTTTATCAAAGCTCAAACACACCTAACTACAACCTTTAGTGTTTGTTAGAAAAAGATCTATGGATTCTCTAGTTCTGTGATAGAAACATAGAAGAGAAGTTATAAAACATGTTCATATCTTAAGCACACAAAGCCCATCCTCAGCAAACATGACTTTTAGATGCTAAAATGATGAGTCCTCATATCTAAAGGGGCAGCATAGGCTTACTTAAGGACTGGAAACATCTTGCTATTTAAAAAGAAGTTGGAATTCAAGGGCTGAGGGAGAAGAGTGAGCGATCAGACCTGCTTCAACTTTTGTGTCCCCCAAAGCAGCAGTCCCTGTGTAAGGGGAACCCTGAGCAGGATACAAGCTTCCTAGGTGACATTATGGGTTCCCAAGCATCCTGCCTGCCACCATCAACATGCTATAGTATCTGAAATTCCACCATCAAGTCTTTATCAGGTACTGCTGAATTAGATTTCCCAAATAGATCATAGGGCCCCTGCTGAAGGAGTCAGGGGCACATAAAGGAGGAGTGGCAGCACCGGAGACTTAAAAGAGTGTTGGGTGTGCAGACTTTTCTGACATCCATTCAAAGTAGGTCTGGGTTTAGCACCACTAAGGGAGATTGAATAAAAGATACTATAAAGGATGTTAGAGGAGATTGGTAGAGGACATGGAAACCTTTCCTATTTTCTTAAAAAAAACATTTTATTTACTTTTAGACAGAGGGAAAAGGAGGGAGAGAGGGAGAGAAACATTAATGTGTGGTTGCCTTTCACACACCCTTTGCTGGGGACCTGGCCTGAAACCCAGGCATATGTCCTGGCTGGAAATCGAACCAGCGACCCTTTGCTTCACAGGCCCGTGCTCAATCCACTGAACCACACCATCCAGGGCAACTTTTCCTGTTTTCTTAGTTTTCCTTGTTGACTCTACAGGACAACTTAGTGCCATCTCAGACCTCATGGGCAGGAACACCTTAGAATGACCAGGCTTACGCCTCATTTTCTTTGTTCATCAGTTCTGGGAAAGGATTCTTGTCAGAGAAAAAGAAAACAGAGCTCTTTTTCCTCTTGGGCCTGAGAAACCCCACTCCCTATACCAGGATGAGAAGGAAGAAGAAATGGTAGCCCAATATCCTATTTCCTTGTCTTAGTGATGCTATAGCTGATGGCCAGCAATACTGGAAGGCTGCTCTATAGGCTATTGAAATCATTTTTCTGCCCTGACTAGTGTGCCTCATTTGGTTGGCAGACGTCCTACAAGGTGAAGGGTTACTGGTTCAATTCCAAGTCAGGGCAAATGCCTAGAATGTGGGTTTGGTCCCCAGTCAGGCAAGTACAAGAGGCAACCCATTGATGTTTCTGTCTCATATCAATGTTTCTCTCCCTCTCTTTCTCCCTCCCTTCCCTTCTCTCTAAAAATAAATAAAATATTTAAAAAATCATTTTTCTATAAGTTATGAATTGCTTTACTACATTTCCTTGTATCGGCTGAAACATGTATGTGTATATACACACATATATTTACATATAGGTGTCACTACTAATCAAGGGGGTAAGACAGGGTCAGGATCATGGTGAGACTGCTAAAAAAGTCTCTTGTCAAATTTTGTTCAGGGGCCTAAATACAGAATTAAGCAAATAGTAATTTACTAAGAAATACTGGGGCTTAACCGAAAGGAAAAAGTAGAATTCATGACCTTTCATGTCCTACCTCCACCATGAGTATTCAGTTCATCGGGAGGGATATTCTCATTTGTAAGTGCAAAAGGCTCTCATCGCTCCTGGGCCTGGCATCCATTAAGGCAGACCAGGTGGTAGCAGCTGCACATAATGAAAGAAATCACACGGTTTCATTATGTAGAATAGTGACAGAAGAATGGACAATCTAAACCAGCTGGTTCCATCTCTGCCACTGTTTCAGCATGTGTGAGTCCTCCCGTCCCATACACACACTCCAGAAAAAGGACTCAGAAGCTCTGAATTGGTAAAGGCAGAAACTGAACCTAGTACCCGTAGAATCTAAAATCTTCTTGGTCTGTTATGATGAACAGACCAAGAGCAGTGGGTCTTCCTCATAGTGAAGAGTAAATCTGCTTATTAAATTAGGTAAAATAAAAACTCACTTAAATTATTACATGACTTTTCAAAGCCACAAATAGCCAATAAAATAAGAAACGCAGATATTGCCACATTTTCTTCTCTGTAATACTAATAATAGCAAACATATATAGCAGTCCTGGGGTCTATGTTGTTCTTCATGCTTAACTTAAATAAATTCAATCTTCATAATAACATTAAAATGTAATCATGATTATCATCCCCTTTTAGCAATAGGACTACTGAGGCATAGAGAGGTTAGGTAATTGTCCAAGATCTCATCATTTATGACTGGCACTGAAGTGTTGGGAGGGAGGAGTGTTTTTAATTTTTGTCCGAAAATAATGGCATACACTTAGGCACCCGAAGAGTAAATGACATACCTTACACAAAGATTTCACTTAAACTCTAACATCTTTCTTGGACCAAATTTCATCTACTTTAATGCCTGTGTGTGTGGGGCGGCCAGTTCTAACAGAGCACGATTGCATGATAGAAAAGGCACCCAGGGAACGGGGCTGGCAGCACAGGATGCTCAGTTAATGTCTGGAAGTGTCTCAGAGGAAAGTGTTTCTCATGTCCAGAAAAAGTCCATGACACTGGGAGAAAGGAGGGAAGCTATAGCTACCAGAGGGTGTTACCACCTAAGGGAGACTTTGCACTGCTTTTTAAAGTTAATGACAACAGCCCTGGCTGGGGTATCTCAGTGGACTGAGCACAGGCCTGCAAACCAAAGGATTGCGGTTTGATTCCCGATCAGGGCACATACCTGGGTTGCAGGCCAGTTCCCAGCAGGGGACGCACGAGAAGCAACCATACATTGATATTTCTCTCTCTCTCTCCTTCCTTTCCCTTCTGAAGATAAATAAAGAAAATCTTTAGAAAAAAATAAAGTTAATGACAACATTGCACATACCACATATAATGGGCTTTCTCCTTTATTAGCCACTTTAGTAATAAGGCCTTTGCACATAGTTCATTTTTCTTCTCTAATGACAAAGGTGACATAGATGCCTGTATGCAAAGTACATGAGTCATGTTCAAGTTTCTTTTGCTATTTTCTGGGCATATCATGGAGTTTCCAATTCATACTCACCTTGAGAGTGTTTTCCACTCTTCTGGAGGAGACTGTGAATCTGAATGTATTCTGGGAAAAGAATTCTTATGGGCATCCTCAATGAAGTCAGCATCCAAATACTACAGACAAAACCAAATATAACTAATTTTCTCTTCTAGTTAGGGCTCTTATTCTGAAGTTTTGATGGCCATACTCATTGTAAACCTTTTATCTGAAGGTTCTGTAGTCTTCTTAGTTACACAACCCCCATTCAATGGAAGAAAGAAGACAAGGTATCAGGTGGTTGTGTGGCTGTAAAATGCAGCAAATGTATAGCCCAAGACGTGTGGATAGCTGGGTAGCTCATTAGTGAACAAGAAAGGCAACACGACCACTACTGTTCCAGAAGAAAACTCCAAGGTATAGGTAGGACAATATCAGAACTTTCCAACAATTAGAACTTCTTAAAATTGAAATGGTGTCCCTACAAAGGTCAAGTAGCTATAAATGAAAGATTCTCGGCCACATGCCAAGAGGGCTATCTTAGGACCTCTAGGGTTCCTCCTACCCCGGCTCTCAGGCCTTGATAATTATTTTCACAGAGAATCTAATTTTTATATTCATAGACACCTAAGTACTTGGATATTTAATGAAATAATTTTAAACAGTAAGAAATTGAAAGAGAGACAGAGCTCTCAGTTAATTTTAGGAAGCCTATGGACTTAGTTTTCCAAAACCCCAGGTAGGTGTTGGCCAGCTCTGCCCTGCTGGGCCTCAGAATTGGGCTGAACAAGTACACTGGACTGTGACCCCTGAGGGCCTGGGCATACGTAAGAACAGACACAAGTGGAGGGAAACAAAGGAAAAGAAGGAAAAGTGCAAGAATTTGCATGACAGGGATTGTGATAGTAATGTAACCATTACAATAATTACATCAATTAATCCTGGTTTCCCCCATTTCACATGGATCAACTGATTGGCAGGGACATGAGTCCCAAGATCAAGTGGCAGAGGCAGGGTACAGATGTCAGTGCTGTGACTCCTGCTTCCAGGTTTGCCCATGTTATCAGCTGGCTCATCTGCCCAGTGTCTCCCTGAGCCTCCCAGGATCAGCTGTATATAAAAGGCCTAAGAAGGGATGCTCACTTCTGAATCCTCCCCTAAGCCTGATGGATTTGAAATAGCACTACTTTGGGCAGGCTTAGTGCCCTTGCTCAGCCTCCCCTGATACTCACATTTCTTTATATGAAATGGAAATAATAAACCTTACAGGATGTATATTATATTATGTTATTATATTATATTATATTATTATATTCCTTAGAGGATAATATTATAAACTCAAATTCCTAATTTGAAGGACTAGATGAAAATGGAAAACAACCCATTGAATCTATATTGAAAAGAAAGTGCAGCCCTAGCTGGTGTGGCTCAATGGATTGAGCATGAACCTGTGAACCAAAGAGTCGCTGGTTCGACTCCCAGTCAAGGCACATGCCTGGGTTGAGGGCCAGGTCCCCAGTAGGGACACCAAGAGGCAACCACACATTAACGTTTCTCTTCCACTGTTTCCCCCTCTCTTCCCTTCTCTAAAAATAAATAAATAAAGTCTTAATAAAAAAAGAAAGAAAGAAAGAAAAGAAAGCGCAGAAGCCAAATTTGGTTTGGGTTTTGACCTGAACTTTGATTTATGTTTCTCTGTGATTGAAACATAATCAATATTTTCATATGTTTGGTTATGCTTTGCTATTACAGGAGTAGAAAAGAAAGAAAATCCTTCCACAAACTTTTCTCACATCAGTCCACAGCCAAAGAAGCTATAGACTTACTATAAATCTATAGACTTATACACTTTTGCTGTTGGACGAATGGCTTCCATTACGTCTTCAAAAAAGAGTTGGGAAGAATTGAGGCCAGAATAAGAGCTGTTACTCTCAAAAGGCAATTCTTATCTGAAAGTGCTTTTGTACCCCCTCTCCCATGGGGACATTTGGCACTTTCTGTAGATATTTATGATGACCCAAACTGGGAGTGCTACTGGCTTCTAAAGTGTAAAAGTGAGGGATGCTGATCAACATCCTTCATGCACAGAACGGCCCTGGCAACACTTACTCAGCCCCAATTGTTGATACAGCTAAGGCTGGGAAACCCTGGTCCAAGGCCACGTGAAAGCATGAGAGCTTGCATGCCTGGGCAACCCTATTGGCGAAATCTGGGCCCCCAAACCAAGGCAATCTCAGCAATCTCAGTGGTGTTGCCTAGAGTTTTTCACAGACAAAGAGGGAACAACTTCCCCGCATTATCTATTAATTTTCACAAGTTCATAGAATGGGCTGTGAGAAATGGGGGTGGGGGGGTGTTTGTTAGGTTATTATATTCACCATCTTCTTCCTCTATTTTACTCATTACTCAAAGCAAATTGACTTTGGTGAAGTTTTGTTTGACTGTAATTTTATATCATTTTCATGGTTTTCTTTAAAAGCAGAATTTTCCTTTTTATTATGCTTTTATAAGAAGAAGAAAATGTGGAAAATTTGGAAAATCTTTTTTAAATGTCTAATCTCTCTAAAAATAAAAAAAGCATCGGAAACTTATGTTTCAGTTTTTCTTAATTACAAAGAAGAAGTTTCTAAATAACTACCAAATGATGACTTTTGTAACCAATCTCAATATTTATCACTTTTAAAGTTTTTATTTATTTAAAAACTATTTTTAAAAAATTTAATCCAGTTGATTATACAACTGTACTGAACCCAGAAAGCATGCCTAAAGCAAGAACTTAGAAACACAAACAAGTTTTAAGACTTAGAAAAAAATGTTGAAAAAGAATGCAGAAAGGTCATGAGTAACCAAAAAAATCATAATGTAAAAGGTAACATAACTTAACTATCAAGGTAAAAAGGTAATGAGTACAAAGTCCAGGTCTGACATCTATAATATCAAAGACAGTCTGTCTATATCACTGAAGCTTTGGCAAAATCCCCAGACCCATAGAGAAGACTGAGTCACTCATCTTTCATTACCTTATGTTCCGTAAAAGATAACATGGGTATATATTCTACGAATGACTCTGCTGAATATGCTGGAAATTTGAGAATAAAAAGGCAATGAGACCAATCCTAAAGTCAGAGGGAAATATTTCTTGGTTAGCATTTGGCCTTACCATACAAACTAGGTTTCTCTGGTCTCTTATTCCTTTGAATGGCCTTAATTTAAAGATGTGTTGAAAATTTCTCACTTTCGTGACTTTTAGGATTGTTTGCTATTTCTGTGTTTGGTAAGAACCCGAAGGTTATTTCTCAAGGCAAGGGACAAAGTTACATAACAACAACATTGGCCTGAGCTTCAAGTTCAAACGGATCATAATAGTTTTGCTGAGCTAAGAAGTAGTGGAGAATTTGAGGTAGAGTGAGTGCTAATGCAAAAAATAAAATAAAATAAAATCCACTAACCACAGTAACCAAATAGCACCCTAAATGGCCCATGGAAACAGAATACTGCTTCACCCAAATACCCAATACAATGCCCATTTCTGCATAGCGGGACAACTTTTCAGTATAAGGCTTTTCCCGATTGATGCTTAGAGAAATACTTAGAAAAAAATGTGTTTTCTAAAAAAATTCGATCCATTTATACTTGTTCCTTAAGTATAAAGTGTAAATATTGATATTTTTGATGTACTTATGTTCGAAGTAAGCTTATTTGAAGTATATTCATTAATTTTGAAGTAAACTTTTATTGTTGCCCTTCCTTTTCCAAACATTAAAATCATTAAGTCAAACTAATTTTTTCTTCCTAGTGTAAATTTTTTTTAAATAAAACAATAAATAAAAAAGTTGACTGATTGAGAATCCATCACTATTTATACTAACAGGGGCTTTTCTTGTAACTTTTGTTTAACACATACACACATACACAAACACACAATATAGAGAACAGGTTTATAACACAACAAATATAATTTCATGGAAAATATTAGCTCATTTACATGAAGAAACTTGTATAGGTTTTAGGTTTATTTATTTAAAACTATTCAGCCGATCTGTGTATTACTTCAGAAATTCTAACTGAATTCTGAATTATAAATTCAGAAATTCTAAATTCCATTTAAAATTATTCTACTTTACTAACAGATAAAATGTACTGGGCACTCCTTAGGTACTCAGTACTCCGAGCACGTGATTTTATTTAAGTCTCAGACTAACCCTAAGATATAGGAACTAACATTATCTCCACTAAACAGATGCATAAAATCAAGCAAAGAAGGTAAGACAGTTGCCCAAAATCATAGTAGGTGGTGAAGTCTGAGTTTAAAGCTGAGTCTGCCTGACTTGGAGCCAAAAACCTGAAAGAGCACACTATAAACTTTTCATTAGTCTGGGGATTACTTTATGGACTACAATAATAAAAGCACATTGTTTAAAGTAGTCTGTAGTTAAGAATTAATCACAAATTCAAACTGACTTTCCTTATTAGTTCTAGTTACTCAGCTTTTAAAATGTTAACTAATACTCTTTTCCCCCAAACCTCAAGGTGTTTTACAATAAAATTTTATTCATGTTCAGTTAAAAATTTCATAACGTTTACTATAATTTTTCACTGAGCACAGAAGTTATTACCATAAGCTAAATTTAGCAATACGTATACATCGAGAGTCTGAAAATATTTATAACCTCTTGGAAATTTCACTTCTGGAGAATTTATCCTCCAGAAATTGTTAAAATGCATATAAGTGTTTTATTACAAACATTTATTTATACATATTTATAAAATTAAAACTTGGAAGTAATAAAATACATTGGGGAGTGATTAAATAAATAATGACATTACATTTCAGGTGATGTTTATTTAGAATTTATTATACATTGGAAAAACACCTGTGGTATAAGCTTATTGTACTTAGAGTATGAAGCAGAGAAGCAGGGTATAGAAATATAGAACAAGCATTTAGTCATATCTTTGTAAGATAAACTTTTTGGAAGGACAAAACTGGAAAAGACCAAAACATGTTTAAGATGCCTTCATATTTTACTTCTCTTTTTCTATATTTCCCAATTAAAAACACACACACACAAGTGGGACTACATCAAATTAAAAAGCTCTGCACAGCAAAAGAAACAGTCAACAAAATGAAAAAGTGACCTACAGCATAAAAGAAAATATTTGCAGACCATTTATTGGGTAAGGGTTTAATATCTGAAATATATAAGGAACTCATACAACTCAATAGCAAAACACAAATAACTTGATTAAAAAATGGGCAAAAGACCTGAACGGATGTTTTTCAAAAAAAGGCATATAAATGGCTGATAGGTATATGAAAAGATGTTCAACATTACTAATCATCGGGGAAGTGTATATTGAAACCACAATGAGATACCACCTCATACATGCTAGAATGAGTGATATCAAAGAGAGAGAGAGAAAGAGAGAAATGTCAAGGATGTGAAAAAAATCAAATCCTTGTACACCACTGGTGGGAATGTAAATTGATACAATCATTACAGAAAACAAGATGGAGGTTCCTCAAAACACTAAAAGTAGAAGTATCACAGGATCTAGCCATCTCATTTCTTGGTATATATCCAAAATAAACAAAATCAGTATCTCAAAAGATATCTACACTCCTGTGTTCATACCAGCATCATTCAAAAAAAGCCAAGATATGGAAACAACCTGTGTTCACTGAAAGATAAATGGATAAAAAATTCGATATATACATATGTGTGTATATATATATGTGTGTGTGTATTTCTGCCATAAAAAGGGAAATCCTGCTATTTGATACAGCATGGATGAACCTGGAGTATAGCATACTAAGTGAAATAAGACAGACACAGAAAGACAAATACTGTATGTTCTCACTTACCTGTAGAATCTAAAAAAAATCAAACTCACAAAAGCAGAAAATAGACAATGATATCCAAGGGATTGGGGCTGGGCAGTGGAAATGTAGATAGTTTGGTCAAAAGATAGAAACTTTCAATTATAAAATAAATAAGTTCTGAGGTCTTATGTACACCATGGTAACTATAGTTAATAAGATTGCATAAGCAAGGATCTACAACCAACACTACTTTACCCAGCAAGGCTATTATTTAAATTTGAAGGAGAGATAAAAAGCTTCTCAGAAAAGAAAAAGCTAAAGGAATTCATTACCAACAAACCAGTGTTATGAGAAAGGTTAAAAGGGTCTTCCTTAAGAAGAAGAAGTAAAAACAGGGAACATAAGCAATAAAATGGTATTAAATGTGTACCTATCAATAATCACTTTAAATATAAATGACTTAAATGCTCCAATCAAAACACATAGGATAGCTGAATGGATAACAAAGCAAGAGACCAGTAAATATGCTATCTACAAGAGGCCCATGTCAGGATAAAAGATATACACAGATTAAAAGTAAAGGGACAGAAGAAGATATTTTATGCAAATGAAAATACCAAAAATCTGTGGTAGCAATATTTATACCATATGAATTAGAGTTTAAAATGAAAGCTGTAATAAGAGACAAAGAAGGACACTATATAATGATAGAGATCAATCCAACAAGACAATAGAACCTTTGTAAACATTTATGCACCCAACATAGGAGCACCTAAATATATAAAGCAAATCTTGATGGATATAAAGGGAGACATCAGCAGTAATACAGTCAAGGAAACTTTAACAGCTCTTTGACATCAATGGATGGATATTCCTGACAGAAAATCAACAAGGAAACACTGGGCTTAAATGACACACCAGATCAGGTATAATTAATATCTTTGGAGCATTTCAACCCAAAGCAACAGAATATACATCCTTTTCAAGTGCTGTTGATGGAAATGCAGTTTTGTGTACCTGCTGTAGAATCCTCAAAAATTAAAAAATGGAACTGCCATATGACTCTGTGTTTCCACTTGGAGTAATACAGTCAAAGAAACCCAAAACACTAATTTGAAAGAATATATGCACCCCTGTGTCCATCCAGCCCAAGTGCCCATCAGTAGATGAGCAGATAAAAAAGCTGTGGTAACAAGCCTCAACAAATTCAAGAAAATTGAAACAATGCCAAGCATTTTCTTTGACCACAAGGGACTGAAATTAGAAACCAACCCCAAGGAAAAAAAAAAAACAAAACACTCAAAAGCATGGAGACTGAATAGTATGCTATTAAACAATGAATGGATCAAGAATGAAATCAAGGAAGAAATAAAAAAGTTTCTGGAAACAAATGAAAATGAACTTACGACAACCCAAAATTTATGGGACACAGCAAAGGCAGTCCTGAGAGGGAAGTTCATAGCAATATAGGCCTACCTAAAAAAGATAAAAACATTTCAAACAAACGACCTAACCCTATGCCTACAAGAACTCGAGGGACAACAACAAAGACAGCCCAGAGCTAGTAGAAGGAAGGAAATAACCAAGATCAGAGCAGAATTAAATGACATAGAGAATAAAAGCACAATTCTAAGGATCAATGAATCCAAGAGCTGGTTTTTTGAAAAGATAAACAAAATCGAAAAGCCTTTAAACAGGATCATCAAGAAAAAAAGAGAGAGGACACAAATAAACACAATCAGAAATGAAAGAGGAGAGATTACAACTGACACCACAGAAATACAAAGGATTGTAAGAAATTACTATGAGGAGCTATATGCCAAGAAATTTG
Source organism: Carollia perspicillata (assembly GCA_004027735.1). Classification (NCBI taxonomy): domain Eukaryota; kingdom Metazoa; phylum Chordata; class Mammalia; order Chiroptera; family Phyllostomidae; genus Carollia; species Carollia perspicillata. The sequence goes on along the minus strand of PVKM010018704.1, from coordinate 93 downwards.
AAAACCTAGGTGAAATGGACAAATTTCTAGAAAAATATAATCTTCCAAAACTAAACAAAGAAGAAGCAGAAAGCCTGAACAGACCAATAACAG
>PVKM010018703.1:0-24812 GCA_004027735.1 Carollia perspicillata | reverse complement strand
GTAAGACAATGTCAGAAGCCACTTTAGATATCTCAATAAAAGTATGATCCTTGTCCTGAGAAAAATACACAAAGATGAGCTTGCAAATACGGGTGCAGATTCTCTAAAGCCCCTAGGGACCATGCACCCAAGTGAAGACCTTGCAAACAGGTTCCAGCTCCCTCCACTATATAACGTCACCGTGTCCATTTTTCTTATTTGTAAAATACAGACAACCTTTGTACAAAGAAGATTAAATGAGTGAACACACAATGCTCAGAACAAAACATAACATGTAGCACTCAATCATTGTTATTCATCATGGTTGTGTGTGTGATGTTGTTAGGTGAAATTTCTCAACTAACTGACTAATTTGGACAAAGCTTTTTTCCCTCTAAAGTATTCATTCACTCACTCACCCATTCATTCATTTCTTTCTCAGCCTAGTGACATGTAAATAGATACTCATTTCCCCCCCAAAGGTTTCAAAGTGGAGGTTTCAAGTAAGAAAGGGCATGAAAATAAGTTTGGCACAAAAGAGTTTTTGTGTTGGGAGATTTCAGAAGAGACCGTGCCATGTTACAGGCATCGAGGCCTTATGTGTGGAATCCACTTATTTGGAGTTGAGGGTGGAGTTCAGTCTGAGTGAGACTGAATACCAGCACCACCTCCTACCATTCTTAAAAATGGGGCTTATTAAACTAAGTAGTAATGCACAGAACCACGGGGACTGTCTGGTAGGTGCTCTGCTACGGCTCTGGTGTGACCTCTGTGGAAGCGCCCTGAACCTTTCCGTCTCCTTTCGCTTCCATTGGACTGTGAGCTACTGCAGGGCAAGGAGTCCCTCTCATCATTCTTCATGTCTAAGACTGACTGATTGTACATACGATCAAATTTAAAGGGGACAAATCTCTCCCATTCATTCTGTAAGCCATCTAACAGAATGCATTCATGTAGAACTCACTAAGGCAAAATTACTGATTATCTGTTCATTAAGAGGTCTGCTTGGCAAACACCTTGTTAATCTAGCACTTGTATTGTTCTGGAAAGTATTAGGATAACTTTAAACATATTGAATAATACAGAAGTTTCACTAACTTGGGATGGCCTTACCAATTAGATTAAATTAATGTGATGTTAATATTTACTCTTTTGGAAAGCTCTTATTTTAGAAGAAAAATCTAGTAATTCACTTACCTTCCATGTCTTTGGAGTTAAGAAGGGGCTTCATTAAACATGTTTTTATTAAAATTCCTTTGGAATAGTTTTATGTACCACTTGAGTCCCATTATGTATTTTTTACATTAGGATTGAACAAGCTTCTGAATATTAAATCAAACTGGGATTTGCTCCTGAATAATGTGAAGGGAAAAACATGTTTTTTTCATGATTGTATCTGGGTTTATTAGGCAAATGTACTTTGAGTTAGAACATTTTTCATAAGAACTAAAGACAAGGTGCCCCATTTTACTGAATAAGGGTGAATGTGGGACAAAACCCAGACTTCTTGGTCTGGCCTTTAAGGACACCCAGCGTCCAAGTTCAATGTACTTGTTAAATCTATCTTTGTATGTCTCCCTAATCATAACCTTCCATCTATTAGATCCGTCTATTACCTGCCCTTGAACTCATGTGCTTTCCAGTCTGATCTCTCTACCCATCGCAGCCCACAGCATTTCTCCCCCAACCCCAGGATTTAGCAGTCAGATAAAATCCTACCTCCTCTGGGAAATATTCTTATCCCTCTCTCGGTCCCGTTTGAAAATCATTCTCACATCCATGCGTCTTTTTAAGTGAATGGACACTGAGTTGTCCTTCCAGGCCAGACACCTTGCTAAGTGCTTTACAGGCATTATCATAACAACCCTGTGAGGCAGGAAACCCGATTACCCCATTTTACAGCTAGAGAAGCAGGGTTGAATGGCTAATTAGTTTTGTCAAGATCATATAGCAAGGAAATAACAGAGCCAGGATGTCAACCCATTTCCATCCATGGTTCTGAAACCCGAGTTCTCGGCCACCATATCTTTCTGCCTCCCCCGGACCCCCGTGAGCTCCTTATTTACTCCTTTGTTACTGAAATACTTCCTTTTAATTTAAAAATATTTTTTAATGTTTTTAATGTTTCTCCTGTAGTTTTCTCTGATTTTCAATGGGACCATGAAGCCTTGGAGGGCAAAGAGCACTCATTTTTCTTTTTAGTATTTTCCTTTGGTTTCCAGCACTATATCGTTCACATAATCAATGCTTGGTAAGTGCTTTCTGAACAAAAACAGGAAAATAAGATGATTAGAATCAAATGGATTTCCTAAATCCTGAAGGTCAGAATTGGCTCACAATTTAGGCAGTCAGTCCTCCGGGTGTTATGGGCTGATGTGTGCACCATCTGTTGAAGCCCTACTCCCAGAGTGATGGCATTGGGAGATGGGGCCCTTGGAAAATAATTAGGGTGAGAAGAGATCATTTGGGTGGGACCCTCATGATAAGAGTGGCCTTATAAGAAGAGGAAGAGGGGGAGGGGCATGGGAGGGAGAGATAGGTAGGTCTGTAGATAGATAGATAGATAGATAGATAGATAGATAGATAGATATTGTCTGTCTGCAAGCCAGGAAGGGGGGCCTCACCAGGAACCAAATTGGCAGGCACCTTGATCTTGGACTTCTAGCCTCCAGAACTGTGAGAAAATGCCTATCTGTTGTTTAAGCCTCCCAATGTACGTATGGTATTGTGTCATAGAGACCCAAGCAGACTAACATACAGAGGCGTATAAAAATAAGAGGTCCTCAGAAAATGTGTAGAGTGTGGAGTTGAAAGGAAGACAGCCAGAGGGGCACCTAGAGACAGGCTTGCAGAAGCCTTGCTGGGTGCCTGGCTCCTGGGAAGTGGCTTCGCAAGCACACAAAAGCATGGCTTTGCCTCCAGAAAAAGAGAGATTTGATATCTGACTATGACAATGAAAATCTTTACCTCAGTCTCAAATGATGGGGAAGGGGGTCACAGTGCATTCTCTTCCCCCAGGCCGTTCTTTCAAAGTCCCTCTGCTTTAGGGGGCGTGGCAGCCTATGCTCATACTCGGCCTCCCCTGGTTCTTGCTCCCATCCCTTCTCCCAGTGCAGTCTGCCCTCAGGAGGCTACCTGAGTACTTCTGGGAGCACATCTTCCTCTGAGGGCACAGTGTGTTGGAGGTGGGGGAGGTGAGCCACAGTTGTAGCAGAGGAAGATTATTCTAGAAATTCCGGTGAAAGCAGGTGGGGAAGATTTGAGAGAGAGCTTGGTTCCCAGGTACTCCAATGAGTTGGGGATTGTGTGAGCAAGCACCCTGTAGTGGTTTTGAAATAAGGGTGTGAGCCACACAAGGGTACATGGTATGGTATAGTGTGGTGGCCAGGATGAGAAGGGACAGGAGAGTCATTACAGGACTTTTAACACACTGTAATGTTACATAAGTCTATTGAACACTTACCAGGCACTGTTCTTGATTTACCCTCACCATCTCACTTTATTCCTTAAATAAACTTCAGACATAGGCACTTTGAAGAAATCCCATTTCACAGATGAGGAAATTGAGGCAGAGAGAGGATAAATTATGTGCTCAGAATGATGGATGTTAAATGGCAGAACCAGGAATTGAGCCCAAGCAGATTGGTTCTAGAGTGTGTATTTTTTTAAAAATATGTTATTTATTTATTTTTAGAGAGAGAGGAAGGGAAGGAGAAAGAGTGGGAGAGAAATATCAATGTGTGGTTGCCTCTCATGTGTCCCCTACTGAGGATTTGGCCTGCAACCCAGGCATGTGCCCTGACTGGGAATCGAACCAGCGACCCTTTGCTTCACAGGCCCATGCTCAGTCCATTGGGCTACACCAGCCAGGGCAGAGAGTGTGTATTTTTAATCACTCCTTTCTATAGCTTCAGGGTGGGGCAGGGGATAATGTCCTGACTCCCTACTCTGGTAAGGGTCCAAAGCAGAAGAGTTGCCATTCACTGCTGGTTCACTATTTTCTAGGGATAAGTATTTTGGAAGCAGCATTTTTGACTCTGCAGAAGGTATCCAGCCATGTAATATGAAAAATAGAGACATTTATTGAAGAAGATACAAGATACAAGAAACATTGTATATAGGACAATGATGCCTCAGTCCCTTTCAAAGTAGGCACCTTGGAACCTCACACCGTTCTCCCAATCACCAACAGCTGCCCTATTATATTTTTCTAAATCTCATCAAGTGTCAGAAATCTTTTCCCTTTCAAAGGGCATTTTAGCATTGGGAAAAGCAAAAAGTTGCAGGGCACCAAATCTGGGCTATAGAGTTGCTGAGTCTCCTGAGTGATTTGGTGTTTCCCAAAAAATTCTGTGTAAGACATGATGCATGAGTGGGTGCGTTGTTGTGATGAAGCTGCCAATCACCAGTTGACCATAGTTGCAGCCTTCTGAATCATCCGAGTAGTTTCCATGCAGGAATGTTGAAGCTTAAAGCAAAATTTTATGCAGATCCATTGCTCTGCTCACTGAGTTATTTTGATTGCGATGACTACACAGTACACACGCTCACGGAACAGCATCTACCACCCCCACTGACTAGTACAGTGAAGTCATCATTGTTCACACATGAGCATTCCAGTCCACTTTCCTTGCCTGCCAGGTTACACAGATGTTGTCCAAACCATTCTGGTTATATTAACAATGGCTGGACTTTTTCTGGACAGACCTCATGCATTTGTTGCTTCTTGATTTTCAAATGCATTCATGTAAGGGGTAGATTGATAATTTTGAGTGAGAAGGTTGGACAGGGAAGGTAGCAAGGAAAAAACGCAACAGGGATTCTAACAGCAATCCTTATGGACCTAGGAAGGATTAGGTTATAGTACAATTACAAACAACCGCCTCAATCCCAGTAGCTTCAGGGTACATGTTTTGTTGCTCATTCTACATGTGTGGTGCAGGCTAGCACGGTGCTCTGTAATCACTCTGGGCTCCAGAATGACAGAGCCCCTTCTCAATAAGTGTTCACAAGATCACTGCTATCAGGGATGACGAAGAGGTTAATCTTGCACCAGCATTTAAAGTGTTCACCCAGAAGTGACTTATACCACTTCTGTTGACATTTCACTGGACAAAGCAAATCTATGTCCAAGCCTCACTTTAAGGAGGTAGAAAAGTGTAGTCATCCCATCTTTCTGGAACGAGAACCAGAAGTAGTTGATGAACAGCATCCAAACTACCCCAGAGCCTGGACGGGCTTAAGCAGCGCGGAGATCCTGAGTCAACCCTGGGATGGTGATGAATGTAGCATAGCCCAACTTGCAGACAACGGAGACTCAGATGGAGCTACCACATTCTTTTACCCTCGACGATCACTCATTCCAGTGGGCGAAGACGAAGACAGAGAATGCACTGAGACGATGCCCAGAGAAAACATCATCACTTAAAAATATTATCATAAAAAGTATTTCCTACTCATCTGATTATGCAAACCGAAAGCAATTATGTGGTCGTGTGGTATCATAGGAAACAAACTCTCCTTGTGTGTCTGTCCACACTTGGTAGGATCAAGCTTTATAGCCATTTTCATCTCCAAAAAAAGCCTACATGCAGAAACTCTTAACTCCAAATCCACGGTTTGTAAAATTTTATCAAGTACCAACATTAAAACCCAATTTACTTGTTTCCCCTTAAGTATCCTTTTGTGCTTTTTTTTCTCTTCAGAGTTTGAATTAAGAACCCTCTGTAGGTGGCCAAGAAAGATTTAATTTTGCAATTTGATTAGTGAGTGCTTTTTCAATTACGTTTTTTTAGAACTGGACACAAAATTACTTTACACAGTCTCTGATGCTTCCTGGCTTGTCATGAAAGTACGAAGTTAAGAGATTTGAATTCGTTCTCTTCTCTCCTTCCCTCTCCTTGACTCAAGCACCTCCCCTCCGCTGTCTGTCTCCCGCCCCCAACCCACCCTTTCCATCCTCTGTGTGACTGTCATTCACCAGCTCCATGGGCACCTCCTGTTCACCAACTCCCATCCACTCCTGCGGTCAGCGCTTAGTGCCATCTCCCGGGGAAAACCTCCCTGTCTCTTCATGCCACTTCGTGTCCCTGGAGTGAACTACTTATTGTATCAAGTACTTTGCTCTTCAGAGCTCTTATAAAAATATACTTCTATGATTATTTGTGGAGTTATTTGTTCAACGTCTTTCTTTTCAACAGAACTGCAAGCTCCATGAATCAGGTGCCAGGGTTCTCCTGTCCATCACTGTGCTGAGAGAACCTAACACCATGTTACGGAGCCATGACAGGTGCTTGGTAACAATTTGGATGCCTGTATAGTCGGCAATGCCATTACTTTCTCCTATATTTATGTTTGGGTGACTTGGTGAGACGTTGGGGGGTAGGAGGTGCAGGCAAAGTTAGGTGGGACTGAACTGGCAAAAGAGAACCCCTGTAAAAATGAGGACAGCAGTGACAAAAATACCCTCTTAGTACCATTGTGTTTTAAGTGTTGATGTTTTGTGATGTTTAGCAGTCAAGTTCCAGTGATATTTTAGACCAATATAAGCTATTGGTTCGAAACTCCAGAGTTTAAAAGTGATATTGATGGAGTGGCACATGGGGGGAAAAAGAGGGAGAAAACTGACTTTTCTTTTATTTATTTTTTTTTACCAGTTACGTAAGGTCCTTTTCTGCCAGCCAGCATGTCTGATATGATAGACTGAAAGCACCATTTTCTTGGTAAAACAAACACAGACTTCTCTTTAAAAACACCTTTTGATACTTTATGAGTAGGGCTGGTGTATGTAACCGATCAAGACCGACATATGGCTTATTATGACATTTAGCTGATTAAAATAGTCTAGACATAAACTTGAGATTTCAGAAATGTTTAAGTTAAGTAAGAAATACATTTTAATGTACAGTAGATGTGTACTTAGTCCTAGGCCACCTGTATCCCTACAGGAATTACAGAGCAGGAAGTACTTTTGACTCAAGAAGTGTGTCTGAAAATTAAGGTTGTAAATTAACAACAGCTTGTCTATTAGATTATTTCAGCCATAAAGGACTCAGTCTGTTTCAAAATGCTCGTGATTTTCAATACATTTCTGCGGCTCGGTTTAATAAAGACTGATGCTGGGAATGGCTTTGGCTTGAAGGCCTGCAAAAGCACATTTTTAGAAAATCCCAGAGAATAAATAGTAGCTGCTAGTCAGGCTGTGGTAAAACACACCTGTGGCTAATGGAAAAGGAAAAGTTTGAGCCGCCCCTTGGCGCCGGCCTCCAGGCCTCCACCAGGGGAGTGCTGTGGTCTCTGCCTGGCTTAGTGGGCTGTGCCTGGCCCCAGCCCCAGAGCCTGGAGTGCCAGGCTTCGCGGCCCGCCTCTGAGGCCTTGGGGACAGCAGTCTTTCTCTCTGGTTTTGTTTTCCTGGACTGTAACTCGTAAGTAACGAGACCTGATTAACACACAGGGTGGCTGCAAGGATGGATTGGCTAATGGGCGGGGCCACTTTGAAAGAGAGCACCTTATGATTCATTGTAGGCAATCCTGAGGCTTGGTTTGTCACTTTGATTAGTTTTTCTGTCCATGTGACCCCTTTGGGCAAGTACAACGTGGAAGCAATCAGGGAGAGATGTCGAAGTGGGTCAGGGGCATGCTTCTCTGGCTTTTGAGAGAGGTGGGCAGGGGAGGGGTGAGAGAGAGAGTGAGAGAAAGAGAGAGAGGAGACTGAAGAAGAAAAAGAAGAGGAGGGGGAAGAGGGGGAAGAGGAGGAGGGAGAGTGGACTTTTCTGAGGTCTCTTGGGGCCTAGTTCCCAGGTGGTCTGGGTTTGGGAAATACTGGGACTGACTGGAACACGCCCAGGGTGGAACAGAGCGTGGTGTTTGCCTTTGCCCTGTAGCCAGACTCTGGAGCTGGCAGGAAGACATAGGGCCCATGGAGACCTGAAGCCCATTCACTGCGTTTGCTTTGCCAAGGTTGTAACTCTGTCCGTTTATGGGAACTCCGTTAACCTTCTCCTTTCTGCAGCTCTCAGTGGCTAGCACACTAAGTGGGGTGCTTCAGTCACCTCAGTGGTTTTTCCAGTTTGAAAAATGAGGAGGATTGGAAGAGTCCAGGTGTATCAGTTAGTTTTTGCTGCATGACAAACCACCCCCAAACTTTGTGGTTTAAAACAACAAATGTTTATTTAGCCCGTAGTTCTGCGGTTTGGCTTTGGGGACTGAGCACTTCTGGGTGGTTTTGCTGGTCGCCACCAGGCTTTGCTGACCTTAGCTGGGCTTGCCCATGTGTCTGCGGTCTGTGAGTCGGGGCGGCTGGGGCCGGTTGGTTTGGGATGGCTAGGTCTCTGGACCCCGGGGAGAGTGGAGCCTTTCTTTCTTCACGAGCTCACTCATCCTCCAGCAGGCTGGGCCAGGTCAATGCACACGGTGGTCGGAGGGTCTGAGGGAGTGGGATTGCCAGGACTAGACTCAGAACTGGCCAGGCCGGGTCTCACCCCAGCCCAGAGTGGAGGGTCGGGAAGTAAACGACTGTTGACAGGAACAACTCCAGAGTACTACGGCCAATACTTTCCTCCAACTACCACACTAAGACACCTTTCAGCCCCAACAAACAATCAATAGAAATGAGGTCCAATAAAAGAACAGCATCTACTTTTTTGAGTTCAGCTTTAAGAATTTGAGGTTGCAAGTCCTGGCTGCCGTTTTGAATTCATTATGTGACTTTAAGATTTTCCAACCTTTTTGTTGATGCTAATGACTGCACTAGGCTTCTTTCATTTATACATTACCAAGAAAACTGGAAGGTAGTAGGCGAAGGATTTTATAGAGAGATTTATGTATCCACATAGACCTGATGAATAATGGACACTTGGTAAATAATTTTTAAACACAAATATTAACGTGTAATCATACTGACTTAAGTCTTTTAAACATGTTTTGCCAGACAAATTTTTCCCCTGCTGTAGAAATTTAAAACAGGGATTAAAAGAGATAAAGATGTAAATCATCTTTTACTCCATCACCAGAGATAATAATGTATAATGGTTAAGTTTCTGAATTATTTCCCTCAAGGATTGTTTCCAGTGCATATGTGGCGTGTCTTCTGCGAGTGTGGGATCGTGCTGTAATACTGTGTTTATGATCTGCGCTTGCATTTGACAAACACGCATTTGCTGTTCTTTTTTGATGACTGCTTATTACTTCAGTTGCCACAACTTATGAACCCATCCCCCATCACTGGGTATTTAAATATTTTCTGGCTTTGAAAAATTATTTTTAAAAACATCATATGGACATTTTAGTGCCAACGTCTTTGAAAACGTTTGTGGTATAATAAGAAATACATTTTGTCTTTGTGTCTGGTTCCTGGCTTCTAAAACCCTTGGCATTTCCTGAGTGGGCTGCGTGTCTTTGGTCATCAGGAGCCCTTTCTGGGCACACCTGTGTGTATGCTAATGCGGGAAATTAGGGTGCAGACCCCACATAGCCTCGGCTGGTCACCAGCAAGGACAAGTGATTTAGACGGTTGAAACTTTCAGCGCTACTCACCAACCCCTGGAGAGGAGAAACGGGTGGGGGGCTATAGATCAAACTCAATGAAAACTCTTGGACAATGAGATTTAATGAGCTTCCGGGCTGGTGAGTGCGTCCACATCCACACCCTAGTTCCATGGGGATAGAAACGCCTATGCTCCCGACCCTCTAGATCTTGCCCTACGTGCCTTTTTATCTGGCTGTTCACCTGTATTCTTTATAAAATCCCTTGTAATAAACTGTTAATCTAGTCAGTAAACTTTTTCCAGAGTTGCATGAGCCACCCTAGCAAATGAAAGTTAAACCTGAGGAGGGAGTCGCGGGGCCCTATGATTTACAGCCAGAAGCGCAGGTCAGAAGCATAGGTCATAATAACTTGGACCTCTGATTGGCATCTGAAATGGGAGGGGGCTGTCTTGTGGGACTGAGCCCTGAACCTGTGGCATCTGATGCTAACTCCAGATGGAGACAGTGTCGGAACTGAGTTAAATGTGTAGGGTATACAGTCAGTACCTGCTGAGAATTGGAGAATGCTTGGTGGTACTGGAAGACACTCCACCATTCTGAAATATTTCCTTACGATATATTTCTGGAAGTGGTGTTGCTGTGTATGTCAAAGGGTAGGCATATTTTAAGAATTTTTGATTTATTCTAATAATTCAAAAAGTTCAACCATTTGCTCACATATTAATTATGATCAGAATGCCTGCATTCTTTGGTCTGTCGTGTTCAGTGCGAATTTAGAAATGATCTGAATCCCTCTGTGACAACTGTACACCTCATGAGCGTCCATACAGTAGCCTTTCTTATCCTCAGAGAGACATTCAAGACCCCCTCGTGGAAGCCTGAAACTGCTATGGTATCGAACGCTATACATACTATGTTTTTTTCTATACATATGAAAGGGGACCCCCAAAAAACCCAGAATTTATTTATAAAAAATTGTGTATTTATTTGTACATTTTTTAAACTTCGGTCACTTTCAAAGTACTCTCCATTTGATGCAATATACCTGTTGAGATATTTTTTCCACTGCTCAAAAGTTTTTGAACTCATTGATTTTGATGCCTTTTAGTGCTTCTGCCATTTTTTTTCACCTCTTCCACATTGGCAAAATGTTTCCCCTTGAGGACTTTTTTCATCTGAGGAAACAAAAAAAGTCACTTGGGGCAAGATCAGGTGAATAGGGAGGGTAGGGTATAGGGGTCCTGCCGTTTTTGGTCAAAAACTGCTAAACACTCAGCAGGGTGTGGGCAGGTGCACTTGTAAATCACCCTTCATGAAATGGGCAAATGCATTGAACGATTCTTCAAAAAAACATTCACTGAGGCCAAATGCAGCCTCTCACAACAACACCCGCTGGCGCACTGGTACAGATGCCTTCCTAGAACACTCATTAGGTGGGAGAAGTCTGTACTACAAGGGGCCGGCTCTCCAGAAAATAATTCCGGATTTTGGGGGATCCTTCCCTCATATATACCAATGGTAAATTTATTATGCTAGACACAATGAAAGATTAACAGGCATAAATATTAATAAAATAGCACATTTATCATTATATACCATAATAAGAGTTATGTGAATAACTGTTGAAGTATCATACTGTACCGAACCCCCCCCCACCCACTTGTGATGACATCAGACGATGCATGCCTACGTGATGGATGAAGTGAGGTGAGCGATGCAGGCACTGTGATGCAGCATTAGGCGGCTGTCAGGGCGACTTGAACACAAGCACTGTGCCAGCTCGACAGTCAATCTGATAACCTCAACAGCTATTAAGTGAGTCACAGGCCAGCTGCGTATACAGTGGGGACACACTGGACAAAGGGAGGTTTCCTGTCTTGGGACAGAATGAGCAAGGTGGCATGAGATTTCATCCTGCTACTCGGAACAGTGCCCAATTTAAACTCATGAATTGTTTATTCCTGGAATTTTCCACTTCATGTTTCTGGACCACTGTGGACCACAGGTAACTGAAACCATGGAAAGAGAAACCAAAGATAAGGAGAAACTTCTATACAATTCTCAAGATAAACAAATTGCAGAACTGGAAAAAAAATCTCTGAGGTTATTAAGTCGAGCCCCATAGGCAAAGCTCAAACGCTAGCACCTCCTCGATACCTTTGCTTCAAAGTACTGGGTTTAAAGAAACACAGCAGGCACAGCACGAAGGTGTATCTGACAAACCTCAGCCCCACTCAGGGCTGTCGAGCGTGACTTACCGCAGTTTGTGCTCTTTCCAGGACAAGGGAAGGATGGAGAACAGACTTCCAAACGGCCCCTGTTTCCAAAATGGAGCAAACAGCTCTTTCTGTAGCTCACTTGCTCGTGTCTCTCAACACAGCACACTAAAGCAATTAGCAAAATCTCTGCTCGGTGCTGGGGTTTTGAGAGCAAATACAAACATAGCGCTAGAGCATTTTTCTATCAGAAGGGAAATGAGAAATAAATTAAACACATCTGGGACAAGCATAAGAAATGGGTTAATTCCCTGTGAAATTGCCTGCCATTCTTTACAAATTTTAGGAGCTAAGACAAGTAGCACTTCTGAATTCCCTTTAGTGTTCAGAGTTCTAATCCTCGTCTGTGGCTAGCAGGCAATGCAAGCTCAGAGAGCACTTATAAAACACTAACAATCATACAACCATGCTTCCACTCTGCTTTTTCCCGGACCCTGCTCGCTCTTGCAAAGGGAGGATGGATTTCAAATGGGCGGCAGTATCCATTCACGCTCCTATAAATATCTGAGGTTGCCAACTTCCTGATGTGTACATGACAGGTTCACACCTGGTGATTGTTCTTTCCATCCAGGAACCAAAGCTTTTTGATGGGGCCAAGCTCAGCAGCCTGACTCCGTCTTCCCTGACAAGGGGTTCTTTTCTGGAAGGCTCTCTCATTTAATACACCGCCCTGATGGGTCCGCCTCACCAGTCACACCAAAGCAGATCTCAGCTGTGCTGAGCGGACAAGGCTATGGCTCAAGCTGAGGATTCTGCCACACATTCTTTGAAAAACACAACATCTACCAAATTCCTGGTGTTTTGGCCCCACTCCCATTTTCTCCAGAAATCCCAACAGCATTCACTTTGGGGTTGCTCCCGAAATTCCCTTAGTTTCCTCGTGAAATTCACTGGGGCGTAGAGACTTAAATCAGTTACAATAATGACCTGCCTTGTTAATAACCCTCCCCGTACTTTTTGTTAGAAAATAGGTATAATCACAGCAGCAAGCTCAGTTTCATGTTTTTCACCACCTAATGACTCTCTCCCATTCATCGGGTTTGTGCCTTCATCGTTTCTATTTCTTCCTGGGATGCATTGCAAATGTCTTTTCCCCCCTAAACATTTGTTCCTTTATTTAGTTCATTCTATGTTCTCTGATAGCATCGGTAGTCAACACAACAACTGCAATAATAACATGATATTGACATCTCAGTGTTCTCCGTGTCTTTATAGCTAATTGACACGGGCAGGATCAGTTCTGGATCTGTTGAAATTGGCAGAAAATGCCTCTAGGATGTCAACCTAGACCTTGAAGACAAGAGTTTCTAACTCGGCAGTGCCGTGCTTAAACATTTCTCGAAGTCAGAGCCATTTTCTCTTTAAAAAATGGCTAGAAAATATCTCCTTTTGAGAAGAATTTGGGGAGTCCACATGTCCTTTCGGAACTCTCTCGCTCAAAGCCTTGCTCGAGCACCCTTTCCTCTGAGGGGTGTTCCCTGCCTCTTCACTCCGGATGCCGGCTCTCTTCTCTGACTCTTCAAGGTGCTTTCTTGAATTTTCTTATGTGGTAATAATCCTCCTCTATTTTTTGAAATTTTTTCTGAACATGTCTTAAAACCTCAGCAATGTTGTTTGTCCTTTGAGGCAGGAGCCTTGGCCCACCCGTCTTTCTGTCCCAGTTCCCAACACAGTGTCTGGCACACAAGGAATGCTGAGTCAACACTTATTGAATGAAGGAACAGAACCGAGAAGAAAGGACCACTTGTAAGGACCTGTTACTCAGAGGCTGTCTCTCCAGCACATACATAGTTTCACATAGAAGACAAACACCAGGACAGAAGAACTGAGAAGGAGGCCGAGTTTAAGTCTTGAAAATCTTAAGTTTATACCTTCTCTGTTGTTTTGCAACCAATTCAATTTGATTCCATCGAATGTCATGTATTAATCCTCATTAGCGGTCTGGCAGGGTGTGGGGGTGTTCAATTTATCAACAGGGATGCTAAGGGCTGGGAGTGCCCGGGCCACTCCCCAGGGCCGCTTCTACTCACTGCTGGGCTCCCACAAACACTCCCCACACCGGAGCCCATGCTGCGGCTGTCCCAACCCTTGTGGTTTTTATTGTGATTGTGGAACACAACCGTCAGGGAACTGAAAGGGCAAGATTTACGACTCTCAGATCCCCAGGATATACAATACACTGAGGGCCACACAGTGAGGTTGTGGGTAGGGAGGGAGCATGTGAACCTGGGGCTGAGCCTTTATTAGTGTCTGAGGGTGGGGTGCCCAGAGTTTAGCAGGCTCGCTCTCTATTGGTGTATTTAAAATCGGAGAGTGGGAAGTGGGAGGGGGGTAGTCAAGGGGAAACGGGGTCATTCAAATGGTCAGTTATCTAGGTCACCCAGGGTGGAAACTCATCAGGGCTTTGCCTGGTTGCTTATCTAGTTGGCCTGTTAGTAGCTGTGTCCTACAGCGGGCAGTATGTTTATTCGAAATGGATGTCTTTGAAGTTGATCCACAGTCATCAGAAAGCTCAGTGTCAGGCTTGTACCCTACAGGGGGAATATCAAGAAAAATGAAATGCTCCATCTGTCCTCAAAGGCCTCACGGTGCTTAGAGGCAGTAGAGCAGAAGGCATGACTGTGGTAAGAGGAAGGGAGGGTCTGGAAATTTCCACAGACTTTCTCCTGGGTTTTTCTGGAAGCTATCCAGGTGGATAATGGAATGTCAGTTGTGTGGTGTGGGGAAAACTTGTTCCGGGCAGAGTTAACAGGGTAAAGAAAGGCACAGAATCGTAGCAAAGCCTGGAGTGTTTGGGGAAATAAAAATAGTTGTTGGAACACAGAGTACAAGTTGAAGGATATCAAAGGATGGAGCTTGGCAGGAAGGCAAAGGCCAAAACACGAGAGCCCTTTGGCTTCGTTGGGAAGATTCGCCGTTGGTTTTCAAACCGTGCGTTCTTTAAAGCAGCAGTTTACCTGCTGTAAGCTGGTAGGACCCTGCGTTGTGCTATGAGAAAATCATTTTGTTGACCTTTTTCCGGGATGAAAGTTCGCTGGGAGCAGGAACTTCACCTGCGGCACGTGCTGTTGTGTGAATGCCCATGCCGTTTAGTGGTCTTGTGGAGGCAGAATAATCATAATCGTTGACCTGTTGTGAGAGGACTGTCCTATATATGAACTCCACAGACAACAGACCAACTGGGCACGAAACTAGACTGAACACTGTTGGCAGCCATGTAAAGTGGCATGGCCACCATGGAAAACCATGTGGGGTGTCTCCAAATTAACAATAGAATGACCCTGCGATCTAACAATTCCAAAGAAAATTTAAAAGGTCTCGTGGTTCTCAAAGGTCCCTGAAAATACATTTGCTGGCCTGGGAAGGTCCAGCTATTTGCACATGAGAACACGGAACTGAATTATTTTAAATTCCTCCATCAGTAGGATGGCGGTAATGGAAAGACCAACAAGTAAAAAAGAACAAAATTAGTAGGAGAAGAGTGATACATGTAATATGTGTTTACTGTCATATTTGTTATCTTGTTTAGTTTTTATGAGAACCCTCTGAGAGAGGAATCATTATTTTTGTATCTTAAAAATTGGGAGATGGGGGTTTATGTTGAGTAAATGATTTGCCTTAGGCTAAAGCAAAAGAACTGGCATTATAACACAGATACACGACTGATCTATAATTCCACCACTGGGTCTGAGCAGGAAAATTACATTACAATCACATGTTCAAGCAGCAAGTGTTTATTGGGTAGCTACCATGTACAGGGCACTGAGACAGATGTTGACTTTGCATTCTAATTTCCAGAATGCAGGGTGAACGGAGGTCTTTGGGATTGTGTGATGGGGTGTCCCATCATATAATTTTGTCTTTATAAAATAAAGAGAAGGCATTGATTTATCATGAAAGAAGAGAGATCAGGAATCTTCGAAAGCAGGCAACAATATATTTCACCCTGCCCTGCCAAATCTTACCTGTAAAAGAACGCTCTCTACAGCAACCTTCTATAACATTGAAGATGGTCTTGCGTTTGTCTTCTTGGTACCACTGTGTCCTTAAGGGAACAGCACTTCATTTTACTGGGGAACAGCTTCTACCCCGCAGGCCCAACCTGTGTGAATGTGGGGCCTGGCATATTCTTATTGGGCTCCATGTCCCTGGTCACAGAAATTGTTCTAGAGAAGACCGCTGCCCAACCACAGTATCTCACCCCACTTCCTGCCACAGGGATTAGTCCAGGAGGTGGTCCTGTGATCCAGGCTGAACCAGAGTCATTCTCTGGGATTTTTCAGCTTGTAACTAAAAGAATAAGGCCCTTTACCTTCTCAGGACAAAGCAGGAAGATGTGAGCCAGGGGCTGCTGGTGACTCTGGTTCCTGCCTCCCGAGAAAGCTGGACTGAAGGAACAAAGCTAACAAGCAGAGACAGGAAGTGAAGGGAGTCCAGACAGGTGGAGGCTCGGAGCCCCCCAGAGCTGTTCCTGTCCCTGCCTCCCCAAGTTCTATGTCTGGGAGCTCCTCGGCATCCTTGGAAGAGATCCCTTCTTCTGCAAAAGCTGGTCTGAATTTGAACCTTGCTACTCACATCCAAAATAACATGAACTAGAGCATGTAATACTTGGAGACTGGGGAGCAGCAAAGCTGAGGTGTTTGATAGGCTACTTGCAGATGTGAAGCGAGGAGGGCAAGACAGAGGGAGGGGAGCTCTCCTCTCCTTAGGCCTCGAATAAGAGCTACAGATGTGATGCAGGAACTCTGTCCACAGTCTTTGAGGTCGCTTGGCCAATAGGTTAGGGATGAAGACTTGAGAAGGGAAAACAAAGGACCCTAGAAGTTGAGTCACTGGGCCACTCACCTTGGTGCCTTCCTTTTAGTTTTCTCCAACATCAACGTTTTTCTTGTGATAACATACCAGTGTTCAGGTTCCGCGCTTCCCTAGTGCCTGGCACTGCTCCAAATTCTTCATGAGACTAAGGTGGGCCTGCATTATATTTAACCTCATTTTACAGGTGAGGAAACTGAGACTCGGAGGGATTAAATAAATTGTCCAAGGCAGGGTCAGATTTAAATCCCAGGTGGTGTGGCTCCAAAGCTCATGCTAATAACCCCATTATCATGCTAATAGTCCTAGCCTTCCGGATCATCCCTACTCTCTCCACCTCCCTGGGCCCAGGCACTCACCACCAACATTCAGGGTTCCTTCAGCAGAAGTAAGGCCTGCCTGAGTGTGGTTGGTAGGATAATAATTTGGATATAATGATTTATAGTTTTAATTTGAATATCTCACCTAAATGTCATATGGTGTGCTTGAGTGTGCTACTGTTATGTCACAAAAATACATGCTTATGATTTTGTAATAAAAGAGTTTGTAATAAAAAGGGGAAGCCATTTGTGCTGGGCCCCGTATTTAGTGTGTGGCTGATGCCACCACATCCTTTTCTCTGTCTTCCCCTCTGGTCCCTGTCCTCAACGTGACACCATGGAGCCAGCGGCCGTGGCTTTTGCCTTTCAGTCACCCCAGCGACCAGCGTGGCTTTCAGCATCAGATGGTAAATGATCGTAATATCAAATTCGGTGCTCTTGAAAATCCCAGAGCTCTAGACACGAATGCGTATGGGAGGAGAAATGGAGACGAAATTGGTTTTCCCTCGTCCTTTCAGGTTTCTTCTTGCTACTCCAAAAATGAACGACAAGACATTTTCATAATAAGAGCCTCCTTCTCCCCCCAGCACCCTCCTCTCCTGGCCGACCACGTCCCTACAGTGAATGTCCCCAAGGAGCATTGTGCCACATAGAGCCTTCTCAGGGTCCCATTAGTCAGGGCCTGCCTGCTCAGCACACGCCACGGATAATTTCAATGTGTTACCTAGAGTTTATTTGCACTTTGGGATCAGAAAATAAACAGTTAAAAGATGTTTGCCCTTAAAAACATGTAAGGGAATTAACTGCTGGTTTCAGATGTTATCTGCCAAGTTGGAGCCCCAAACACACTTCATACCTGAGCTAAGTCTCTGGAACAGGGATTTGGTCGTTAATGCGCTGACCCGATGTTATCTCTGGTGAAATGTAGACAGGCCCAGCTCTCTGGGCGGGGAGAACTCACAGAGCGCCGAGGAAGGTAAGCCCACAGAAACAGTGGAAAATTTAGGGACGCTCATTCCCGTAGGCTCGGCTCGTGTGCAGGCCCGCGGCTGCATGAAGTGCTCATGAGGAGCATTTTCCTTTATTTTATGTTTTCCTCTTTGAGCCTGCACTGCTTTTAAAAATCTTAATCTGAAAATTATACCATTCAAAATAGAATTCAGAAATCTGTTCACCAAAACAGCAACACAGAGCCGTGACTGATGAAAAGCCCAGAGGCCTATGGTTCGTTGCAAAATTTAATTCCAGTCCTTTATTTTTGTTTTTTTGTTTTTTATAACTTGTGTTTTTGCTTCTTTTCCTTTCTCGTAGCTCCCTCCCCGCCACCCCCACCCTTCAAAACTAAATTATATCTTAGGCTTTTGAAATAGCTTCAAAGGGAAAGTCTGCTATTTAAAAATAACTCCATCCCCTCTGAAGGTGGGGTGATGGGGTTTATTTCAGGGTTTGAGGTAGGACGCACCTCCAGGCCACGATGCAGGGAGATGTCCAACAACCTTGGCAGTTCTGTCCCTCCCCTTTGTCCTTCCACAGATGTCCACTGGGACCACATTCCCTTCTTCCCCCTCCCTGCCAGAAGAACCTGTGCCACTTTTATTCAAAAGGACATGCTGACCTCCAGCCACAGCATGATGTCCCCTGCCTCTGCCTTAGTGTTTTTACTCTCAGTAGAGATCTCTGTGACAGACACTTGCCTGCCCCTCAAGACTTGCTGAACAGGGTGGCAGACTCCTGCCTCCCTTCCTGCCCCTCAGTGCTCTCCTGCTTTGCCGGTGCCGCTGGAACATACTTTGTGAGCCAGGCCAGCAGAAACCCCGCCGCCGCCGGCACCTCAGGCCTGGCAGCTGGCCGCAGGGGCTGAAGAAGAGCCCGTCACACGCTAAGTGTCTTGGCAGTCATTTCACACGGAGGGAAGAATAAGGACAATCATCAGCTTCCAAAAGAGACTGTCCAAACAAACAAACAAACAAACCAAAAATGCCCAACACGACGCAAATGAAAGAAAACACACGCAGAAAGACACGAAGTGCAAACTCGAGAGCACTGTCATGTGGGGCTTTCCCCAGCTCTGTCCCGGAGAGCTGATGGGTTGGCTGCGTGGTTTTCAGATGCCTGTGGTCTGAGCATACGCCCTCCTCAGCACCAGGATGGGCCTGGAAAAAAGCGGTCATGGTGTAGGCCTCCGACGTATTTCCTGATAAAATAACGCTCGCTCCCCAAGGCTGAGAGTGCCATCCCAGCGTCAAGAGAACCAGTATTTATTCCTGTCCACAGAGGCTGCAAATGAGGTCATTCTGTCCGTGGCCCCAGTGTCCCAGCCCCTGCCCACCACACCAGCGCTTCAGGGTTCCTTCTCTGCATGGCTCGGGCAGTGCCAAATGTCGACGTGGAGGAAGGTCACACAGGCAACTTACAGAAGGTCATTAAGGGGCAAGAATTAGTTGTCATTTGGGGCCAACGACAACAACAACAACAACAACAAAAACCCTTGTCTGACTCAGAAAATGACAGGTTTTGATACGGCATCTCTTTCCTGCCTGGCCTCCCACCCATTTTCCTTTTTTCTACTCAACCTTTCACATCCGATTGGAAGCCTGTCTTGAATTTTCTCAAAGCCTTGAAAGAGGATCTGAGTTGGCTGGAACGCATGGTGCATCCTTCTCTCTCTGTCATGTCAACGGCCCTCTTTAAACGAGGGCTACTTGCTTTCTCAGTTTGGGCACCTTCCCATCTCACAGAGGGGCAGAAGTGAGAATTACACTCGGCCGTGAGGACATGAGGGGAGGTCGCTACTTTTTATCACTGTGTAGTATTCCATGGCCTGACTATACCGTGTTTTATTTATACTTTCTCCTTTTTATGGACATTTGGATTGTTTTGGCTCTCATAAACATAGCAGCTATGAACATCCTTGCACACGCATGAATTTTGGTGGAGGTAAGCACTCATTTCTGTAGGGACACGCAGGGAAAAGGGTTGCTGGGTCAAAGGCCCTAGGCATGATTGGCTTCAGTAGGTTCTACAAAAGATTTTGCAAAGAGGATGAATTATGAACTCTCATTCCCATCAGCAACGTAAGAGGGTTCTAGTTGTTCCACATTCTTTGTATGGCCATTCTGGGGTGTGTGTTGTCATATCTCATTGTGGTCTTAAGGAGTTCTTCCTTTTTTCCTTTTTCTTTGTCTCTTCTTTTTCTGGTGACTGATAGGGTTGCACACCTTTTCTTATGTTTGTTAGCTATTTGGGTATTCTCTTCTGTGAAATGCTTGGTCACGCTTTTTAGGTCTTTTATCTTTTTAGTCTTAGATTCTGAACTCTACTGGCTGGTTAACATCCACCCAATCCAGGGGTCTGTTCATAACGTTGCTTGAGAACTTTCTTTCATACAGGGCCTCCTAAAGGCATCAAAAGAGAAAGTCGAGAGAGACTGAACTCTACGATGTCAGAGAAAATACCTACAGTTTGCTACGTTAACCCAGGCCTCGTCAGGCACAATAGTCGCAGTGAAGGCTTCCTATGAATTTCTAACACCTTTTCACCCTGAATCTGGTGAAAGCCCTTAACCCCGAGACAATTCTTCTAAGGATGGGGTCTGTCCTATTCCACGTCTAGATTTCTTTCCTTGGGGGTCCAAATTCTACATACCTTCTTCTGCATGACTCATGATATTCAGATCAGGCTCACTCTGTGTATTGGTCTGTTGATTACTTATTATGGGAAGTTAACTCTCAGTCTCTTGGTCTACTTCCTTCTTGAAGTCGGTGTTTTAAAATAGTAGAGGAGGTTTATCAAGTCAATTATTTTGAAAGGAGACTATTTTCACTAGTTCTTTTCGGCGAAACGTCACCACTAATTATTTCTTTTCCAGCAGTGGCGTCTCCCTTGAGGCCCTATAATTTATTGTCTCTCTTTGTGGCTCTCTGGCTTTCATTGCCTCCATGTAAAGCAGCTTGACTTTTAATATCATATGAACCGTTACCATATAAGTAGTTAGTGCCCAGAATTGTTGACTTACTGGTACATTGAACTGGGATTTAAGTGGTGTGGCTTGTTATCTGTACTGGTGTTTGCTTGGTAGGTCTGCCTTCATGAGAAAATATTAGGGCAAACCATGTAACTTTGTGACTGTGACTGAAGCAGTAGAAAGAGCTGTTTTGATTCAAAATATAAAAAATATTTCTAGCTCCTAACTATCCTGGTAGTTTACCACCATTCGAATATAGTCTTAAAGTTAAAGAACTGCCTCTAGAAAGTCTACTATATTATCTATATGTAATCTAGAAAGGAGAGAAAAAAGACAGTGGTATCCATTCACATTTTAGTAAGAATTAGCTACCCAGCCTCAGAAAGGTCTCTCAGGAATTGGACAAAGGAAAGGCGAATCTGGATCTGGAGAAAAATTTCACACCAGGAGAAAGTGCTGCTGGGGACAGATGGGTGCACTTGTTCCTCTGAGCCATCATTATCATGGGACCCCATTAACTTTTGGACTCAGGAAACCTGTAAGCAAGTTGCAGGTTGCTGCCTTTGCCATGCTGCTTTTGACAAGTCACTTCACTTCTCCGCAATGTGGTTTCCTAGTGTGCTTTCCTCACAGGGTGGTTGTGAGGGCCAAATGAGTGATGGAAAGGAGAGTGCCTTGCATAATGTAAAGTACAAATCACATGTGTTACATTTATTTTAATAATAATAATAATTATTGTTGGAGTGTGGTGAAAAATGGAGAGGTGATGGAGACAAATTACTTAGTTACAGTTTTGCTCTGGGCAGCAGCTTGGGAACTCAGAGACTTGCTGATGAATCCTTATCTATGCAGAGAGTTTCATATTACTATGCAAATAATAGCAGAAGGGTTAAAATGCATGTGCATAATAGCCCAAAGGGGTCCATTAGTTATAGATGATTATTTTTATTAAAAATAAATTTAATGTATGAGATGCTTTGCTTTATTTCTGGGATGTTAAACAACTGATATGGGTGATTATTTTTTTCTATGACATTGATAAGTTTCATTTATTTTGGCATGGGGCATACTGAGAACAAATTGCATAAGCCTGAGGCTGGTGAATTCAATTGGTTTTGGGATGTTGTCATGTTTCCACCTTAGCCTTCTTTGACTTGGTTGAGACAAGGTTGATCTCTGGAGAGCAGGAGCACTGTTGAAATAGGCCAGCCCTGGCTGGTGTGGCTCAGTGGATTGAGTGCCAGCCTGCGAACTGAAACGTTGCTGGTTTGATTCCTGGTCAGGGCACATGCCTGGGTTGCAGACCAGGTCCTTGGCTAGGGAAGTGTGAGAGGCAGTTGGTCAGTGTATTGATGTTTCCCTCCCTCTCTAAAAATGAAGAAATAAAATCTTAAAAAAAAAACAGAAATAAGCCATACCTGCCCCATGGGGGTATTCCTCCCCGCCCCCCCGGAGCATTTGATGTCAGTTGGATGAAATGTAATTGAGTGAATGAAGGGAGAGTACACATTTCAACTGTAGACAACCCATATTTTTAGGTGATTTGAAACTCTATCTTGGTTTTGTTAAGAAGAAAGACCTACGCTGGTTTGCCAGGTGCAGGGCGAGTCGTAGAATGTTGGAAGAGACTGTAGAAATCATCTGGTCCAACCCCCTCACTTTATATTTAGGGAAGCTGAGATATAAAAAGATTTAATAACGTGCTCACGGTCACATTGCTAGTTGGTAGCAGAGCTGTAACTGGAAGGCAGGTTCTCTCCTCCCAGGGCACTTCCGCTGTTGCATCTGGAGGTGCACGAGTACAGAAGTATTTGTACTAAATACTGGCTGCCTTCTAGACTTACAAGCAAAAGGTGATTTACTGCTTTTCATGGCAATGGCTTGCACGGGGAAAGAGACAAGAGTCCAGCACACTGAATTCGTTGAGCCTGGCCGCACTCTGTGCCCCTGGGGAAGAGGGGAGGCACTGTGTCCTCTGGCGCAGTGCCCGGTCCTCAGTGGACACTTGCTCACTGCTTGTTGCTGAGTGCTCAGCCTGTGTCAAGGCAGCTGAGGCTGACGCCTGGACCCCGCACTTGTCCGAGTTCTTGGGGTAATGGTAAAAATGCAGATCTCTGGCTTGTACCCTGGTTTTCCCGAGTCCTGGTTTCAGTGGTTCCCACTTAGAAGTTTGCATTATTAATGCAATTTATAGGTGGGTTTTTTTTTTAAGCATTCTAAAGTTTGAAATCATTGGTCTGGAATCTTCTTCCTCGTAGGTTCCTAAACTTTCAGACCAATGGATTCCAAATGGATTTGTCTAAGAAAATATTTTAATTTTTCTTTACATTGTTTTAAATCTAAAATATTAAGAAGTAAGCATTACTTAGATTTAGTATGTGGGCTGGCACTGTGGCCGGGGTGCCTTGAGTGACAGTTGGGACTCCTCAGGGCACAGTTCAACACGGAGGCCGTATTTGGTTCCCTGGACTTGCCATGGAACGCGCTTCGTGCTAAGGGTTGCACCCAAGGGTTCAATATTATAAAATTATATGTACACACATTTATACAGATTAGGAAAGTACCCCTGTCTAGGTGAGATGACTTTTCTATGTCAGTTGGGCTGGGCTGTGGTTAAACACTGGTGTAGGTGGGGTTGAGATGGGGATTTCTTAGTCTTGGTTAATGCTTAAACCAGTGGACCCGGAGTAAAGCAAATTGTCCTACGTAATGTGGTGGGTCTCATCCCCTCAGCAGAAAGCCTTAAGAACGAAGACAGGTTTTCCAAGGAGGAAGAAATTCTGCCTCAAGGCTGCTGGGACTCAGACTGCATTGGCAACTCCGTCCTGCCTGCTCTCTGAGTTTTGGGCTTGCTGGCCCTCGAAATTGTGTAGACTATTTCCTTAAAATAAATCTCTCTCAGTATGTTTTATTGGTTCCATTTCTCTGGAAAACTTTGACTACTACAGCACAATAGAAGTTGAACATGTTGTATTAATATAATATGTGTCCGTATTTTGTATTGCGGAGTTTCAACAATGGTATTCTTACAAATGTTTTTGTTGTCAAAGTTAAAGATAACTTGCTAATGTTTGTCTTTTTACAAAATCACAGGTGTTTCGAATTGATATGAAGTGGCCCTCATTAGAATGTTAAGTAAGAGATATTTTTGAAAATTTATCTAATTGGTCCTTCCCATAAATTGGTGCTTTGAAAATAAATGATAAAACAACCCATTTTTAAAATAAATTCTTGCTATGGAGAAAGAATCTGAAAGATACAAGCGTAGGAACTAGATTGTGTTTTGCGTGTTTTTGTTTCTGAAAGTGATTGCATGTTTTGTCTACAGAAACCTTTATATCTGCCCATTAAAACAAGATGAAAACAAAATTTTCTAACCTGCTTGAAAGTCTAGCATTTCAGCGGGTTTTTAACCCATTTAGGAAACATAGAAATAAAGTATCTTTCAACTGGTTTGTAAGCAAAAAGGAGAGGCACAAGGAAAGAGGGAAACTTAGCGGATGAATTTCAGCCAAAACTTTTGCATTATTAATACTTAACAAATAGACGTGGTTACAAAAGCACAGCCAACAATACGTTTCTCCCACTGCAATGTGTGTGTCTTTCAGAGGTGCCCTTTTCAACTCCAAATACTGATAAAACTAGGGATCCAAACACACAGAACTAAGAACACATCATCGAATTAAGGTAACACCCAATTTTTCCAAAGTAATGCCAGATACTCAGTCCCTTTGCTTATACTAGAATGTACTTATTAATAATTTAATGACTGCGTTCTACTCTTAAAATGTTTATTTAATTCTTATTTTTGTTTAGTTTTATAAAATTATGCCACATATTTGTATAGTAGCGCATGTCCCTAGTGCATAAATAAATACAAGCATGGCGAAGTTGTATGCACAACATCTACTTACATTAGGGGTTTGTAATTAAAGGAGTGCAACCTTCAGTAGTCCAACGCTTGGGTTATTGCAG
>PVKM010018702.1:0-24821 GCA_004027735.1 Carollia perspicillata | reverse complement strand
TTTATGAATAACAATACAGAATGTAGGAACAAAAGGTAGAGAGGAAAGAAAAGGAATCAAAGAAGAAAAACACTCTTTCTATCCTGTTTTGAGAATACCTAAAAACTCACATTAGAGAAAACCAATTCAGCCAAATTACTGAGAAGAAAAAACCCAAGAGAGTAATAAGAAAGAAATTAGGATGAAACACTCAATGAAAAGAGGAAAGAATGAGAATACTTTTTAAGAAAAAGTGTCAGATACCTGGGCAATGTGAGTGGCTTGTTGGAATATAAATGATGGTCTAAATTATCATCTTCAGGAAAGAATTTGCCAGACATCGATGGCAATAGAGAACTTATCTATTAATAACTTTATCTCGCCTAGGCCAACATTTCTGGAAAATTTTGACATCGACAGATTTCCTTGAGCAAATAATAACTACCAGAGGTCTGTCAACTTGGTGAAAGCATTCAGTCAAAAACAGTCAATGAAAAATGAAGTGCTTCTAAATGAGCTGCATGGAACGAGTGAATTTTGCAGAAGAATAAACTTCCATTATGCCCATTATCAGCAGGGTCTGCCTATTTGGGAGCACATTCAACCATCTGTCAAGAATTCTGACATTAACCACTACTTTTCCAAAGAGAGGAAAAACACCTGTTACCCTGCCACTGACGCAAGTCCTGCCTCCATGGCAGGAATTCAGGGAAGGGAAGTGCTTTTCTTGGAAATATCATTCACCAACAAGACCCTAACGAGGGAAAAGTGTTGACAGAAGACAGCTCCTGAATCTGTCTGATCTTTATTAGGTGAAGGGAGGAATAAAGCATTTCTAGTGGACAGAATGGCCTCCAGAAGCGTGCCACTCTGTGTACACAGCTCTTCCCCATATCAGTCAAGACCGCAGCTTATATTTCTAAAAGGGCAGTAAACATACATTATTATCATTTTTACATTGTAAAAAATCAGTGCAAGTATAGAACTTCCCAGACAAATTAGGAAAATAACTGGCACGTTTTGCACCACCAGACCAATTATATCAAGTTCATTTTCATTGTAGGATGGAATTAAGAATTCTTCAGCCTACACCGAACCACGTGTTATCTATGAAACTATGTGTCATCTACTTATTCTTTTCTATGATGTTATTTTATGCACACTTTCATCCTGATCCAGAAATTATTTAAATAATCTCCCTTTGACTCAGACTCGTGTCCACTTAAGAGCTTGGTGTTCGGATTTGGCTACCCACATGGATCAATTTAACTAAAAAGTGAGACACTTGGCCCAGACTTAATTTATAGTTATACAGAGCCTCCCAGAGTAGTCGTCTAATAAATTATAGCTGAATCACAATAAATTAAAGTAAAAGCTCAAATTATCTCTTGGTTTTCAGTAAATCTCATGGTCAAATTCCAAATAGTAATACTTTAAAATTAAAGATGTTACTAATACAAGACAATAATTGGCACTATTTCTTCGTACTAGGCATTGTAAAAAACTCTATTCACATCATTTCACTTCATTCAGCCACCCAGTGAGATGGTTACTTGTTTATGTCCACTTTTACAAATCAACACACACAGGTTTACAAAGATTAAGCAACGTGACCATGTTACACAACAGGACAAAATTGTGACTCATTGAAATTGTCTTAATGAGTTTTTTTTTATTAAAGACCATATTCAAATAATGTAAACTGTCTTTCTCTAACCTATGCTGGATGAATTCCTGTGATAAGAAGCTCTGTGTTTATTAATAGCATTGGAAACACACAGTCTAGATACCTGACTATACATGCATTTTGATGAATACCAAGGAAAGCAAACTTGTTCTTCTATTAATTGAGGAATATCATTCCTTTTGTTAGAGGTATGCTACAAAGTGGCAAGATGGTTATTTTTGTGGTTTAATTTTTTAAAGTAGTCTATTTGCTTAAACAAGAACTTGAAACTCAGAACTTTCAAATCATAAGAAAATGGAAGATAAAACTTTAATCTTACTGGAGTTTTCTAATGATGAAAGTTACTGAAGTCTTACATCAATGATGATAAAATTTGAATATGATTCCTGTATCACATATACTTTCATGCAGGACACCACCTTCATGAGACAACCAGGAACTGTATATGAAAAGAGTAAACTATTTAATAATAATATTTATTAGTCTCTCTCTGATCATAAAATTATAGCTATTATTTATATTAATAATATTTAAATACAATATTTGTCACTTTCAACAGATTCTGTGGCCTTTTCTGAAATATTATTTTATAGTAGTAAGAACATATAAAATACTTTTGCTCTGCTTTTTGATATAGCAAATGACATGCACAAGTAGAAGACAGTGTTTAAGATGGTAGAGTGAACCTGGGTCTCAAATTGTTCTTTCAAAACAAAATGATCTGAAAAATAATTTGGAGATGAAAGTAGGGTCGAAATGTTCAGTAGACTATATCACAAGGAGCCTCCCTTAAAAATACAAACAAAACAACACAACAACAACAAGTTAATAATAGAACCAACTGAGAAATAAAAGGAAAATCCACAGTAAACAAGACCAAGGGTTGCATTGAATTCACCTAACTCTAAAATTTAGTTAAAAATTGTGAAAAATGGGATCATAGAAAACAAATATCATGAATTCAGTAAAACTATAACATGCTTTTAGAAGAAGAAAAAGGAAAGATAAAGGACATTATTTCTATTTCCTTAAGAAGGAATCAATAGATAAAGGTGAATGCAGATGCTACTAAGAAGCAAAGTTTGAAGTATATTATGTAAAGCCATAAGAGAGACCAGCAAGAACTAAAAATAAAGGGACAACTAAAATCTGAAAGACAGAAAGGAGAAAAGAATACATGTGCTCATTTCTTCATCCTCCAGAGGGGTGTGTGCATACATAGTTTTTTTTTTCTCTGAACCAGTCTTTAAATTGAAAAAAAGTACTGATGTTATTATTCTTTCTAAAAAGCTGAAAAATAAAGGTTTGCCATACTGTGTATGTACCGTTTGCCAATACTACTCCTAAAAATATTATTATTAATAATATTGACTTTCAGACTTGAGGAAAGATGACATAAAAATTGGTTCTGGCCCTGGCTGGTGTGTCTCAGTGCACTGAGTGCCAACCTGCAGACCAAAGCATTGCTGGTTTGAGTCAGGGCGTGTGCCCGGGTCGAGGGCCAGGCCCCCCGAGAGGCAACCACACACTGATGCTCCTTTCCCTCTCTCTCTCCCTTCTTTCTCCTCTCTAAAAGTAAATAAATAAAATCTTTTTAAAAAACTGGTTATGAACAACCCTCTTATAAGTTGACCCAATTATCCAAAAAGAAGAAAAATAACAAGGAAAAAATATCTTTCAATATACTAAAAATAGAGAATAATGTCAAACCCATAGGACACACTTAAAACTGGGAAAACAGGAATAAGAAGAGATTGCAATGATAGGGGAGGTGGCAGGAATTCAGAGAAACCTTAGTGATGTCCTTGGAAGCGTAGAGACTACAGTCATCAGGAAGCCATAGGAAGGGCAGAACTAGCATAATTAGAGGTCATTTTTCCACAGAAATCAATGGTTATTTAAATCTGCAATAGCAAGGATAGAAAAACTGGTGCAACCATTTCTCCAGCTATGGCAGAGCTTCTGATCAGGAGCACAGGGTTGCCCTGTGTTTGGGGAAACATGGCTCTAAATGGCTCCAGAGATTAGAAGATGGTGACATATGCAGATACGGCTCACCTCCTCAAACGACCACATCAAAATTACAACTACAGTATAGAACAACCATCACTCAGGAATGTCAGAAATCAAGTTGAATGGAAGTCTGACAACTATGGAATTAAAGAAACTACATCCATCCAGACTGGTAGGAGAGGCATGGACACAAAATGGGCTGGCCCTACACCCACGTGGATAAAAATTCAGGAGCAATATCTCAGGAGTGAGGAGTCTCACACCCACATCAGGCCCCCCAGCCCAGGATTCCAGAGCCAGGAAGGTAAGTCCCCACAACTTCTAGCTGTGTAAACCAGCAGGGATTGAGTTGGTAGAGGAGGCTGCTGGAGCGCTAAGCAGTTCCTCTTGGGAAACCCACACATGGACTCACCTACTCAGACTTGCTCCCTCTGAGCTCCATCACTGGGGTGGCAGCTTAAAAGGCACCAGTGGTATACAGGGAGAGATTGAAGTGTCTGGCATTAGGATGAGGAGAAGCCATTGTCCCTTTGCTGAATCCTTCCCCCTATAGAGCCAGTAGGCTGTTGCCATATCTGAGACTCCATTAATCTGGCTAACACTGGACCCACCTTGGAGATCCACAGAGGCTGTACCCAACCCAACTTATGGGCCTCCACAAACTGTTTTTCTATAAGAATGGCTGGTCTTGGCTCCTAAATCCTATCAAACAAGAAACAGCTGGTTTCAGTGAGCCCTAGTGGCAGCCAGATTAGCCACAGCTTAGCTTCACCTTGGGAATCTCCAAGCCCAACACAAGTAGCAGCTATCTCAGATTGCTTTACAGCTCAGGCAGGATGCCCTGGGCAAAACACAGGTTGGGGCTGACCTTGGTCTGCACCACTCAGGAAACCCCAGGGCCAATGCACCCAGCGGACAGTTAGAGACCACATAGGAGCACTACCACTCTGCCCCTGCACAACTGATCCTCCACTAAAGGCAGATGTTGGTGGTCAGCGGTCACAGCTAGTCCTTGCAGTTGACTGGCCTGGGTAAGTATCTGCCAACCGAGGCTCAACTACAAGAGGAGGGTGTACTCAGCCCACATGAAGGGCACACCTTGAGTACCCAGCTTTGGTGATAAGGGGAGGCTGTGCCACTGGACCCTATATGACATCTACTATATTAGCCATACTACCAAAACATGGAGTCAAAGCAGTTCTACCTAATATATAGAAACAAATACAGAGTTAAAATGAGGAGACAAAGAAACATGACCCAAATGAAAGAACAGATCAAAACTGTTTAGCTCAGAAAAAGAGCTAAACAAAATGGAGATTAGCAATCTATCAGACACAGAGTTCAAAACACTGTTTATAAAGATGCTCAAGAACTTGTGAGGACTCAGCAGCATAAAAAAGACCCAGTCAGAAAGGAAGGATACACTAATCGAAATAAAGAACAATTTACAGGGAAACAACAGTAGAGTGGATGAAGCTGAGAATCAAATCAATGATTTGGAACATAAGGAACAAAAAAACAACCACGCAGAACAAGAAGAAATAAGAATCCAAAAGAATGAGGATAGTATAAACAGCCTCTGGGACAACTGTAAGAAGTCCAACATTCCCCTTATAAGGGTGCCAGAAGGAGAAGAGAAAGAGCAAGAAATTGTAAATCTATTTCAAAAATAGTGAAAGAAAACTTCTCTAATTTGGTGAAGGAAATAGATAAGCAAGTGCAGGAAGCAAAGAGAATCCCAATTATGATGGATGCAAAGAAGTTAACTCCAAGAAACATTATTATTAAAAGGTTAAAGATAAAGAGAGACTCTTATAAGCAAGAGGACATAAGTTAGTTACCAGAAGGTTGACAGATGGGAGGTGGGAGGGGAGAATGGATGAAGAGGTGAGGGGGATTAAGAAATACAAATAGATGTTACAGAATAGACATAGGGATATAAAGTACAGTATAGGAAATGGAGTAGCCAAAGAACTTACACACATGACCCATGGACATGAACAATGGTGGGGGGATTGCCTGAGGGAGTGGGGGGTGCTGGGTGGAGAGGGGCAAAGGGGAAAAAATCAGGACAACTGTAATACCACAATTAATAAAATATAATTTAAAAATAAAATGGTTCTAGAGATTAAAGATAACCTACCCAATTTCCTTGATTCTTCTTATAAGCACTACAGAAGCTTTTGTTTTGTATTGCTATGCCTCAAGGGAGACGGATGCATTTGAACTTTAAGCGCATTAGTTACATTGGTTACTGTAGTAACCAACTGCATTACAATTACATTAGTTTCAAATATTAGTTTACGTACATACAACAAATGCTACTTACTCATTTTTTCTAATATAAAATAAAGTCAGAAAGTAGGCACTTTCAAAGTCAGCAAAGCACTCTAATAAACCATGAAAAATGAGGCTCCTTCTGCTCTGCCAAGCAAAGCTTACGGTTTCACTCTCATGATTTAAGATGGCAGATTCACTTTGGGGGGCTCCCCAAGTATAAGGACTTAAACTCTGTGAATCTCTATGAGCTCCTTCTGAACTAGCATTAAGTTGCCATCCTACTTATTATTACCCCTAGTTTTCTCACATCCCAGGTGCATTGGTCAAACCAGGGGTCAAATTCCCTTCTATTTGTATTACCCAGATCCAACACATGCTTAAACTGGACCATATCCTATTTATTTTATATATTTGTTGGTTTATCTTTTAAAAAATCCTTCCTGACAGAATATAAAAGGAAATCTAAACTAGTCAAAAGAACAATGAACAAATATATTAAAAAGCAGGGAGAATAGAGCAATAAAAGAATGTATCATAGAACTGGAAAGTAGAATAAATTTATTGCATTAATTTAAAGTGATTTTCATTTTTATGTTCATCAATAGAGGAGTGGATAAAACAACTATGGGGCATTTATGCAATGGAAAACTCCTCAGCCATAAAAAAGAAGAAAAAAATTTACCTTTGGTGACAGTAGAGATATACCTGGAGAACATTTAGCTAAGTGAAATAAGCCAGTCAGAGAAAAACAAATACCACATGATTTCACTCATATGTGGAATCTAATGAGCAAACTGAACTAACAAGCAAAACAGAGACAGACTCACAGAGAGCAGGATGACAGCCACGGGGGTGGAGGGCATGTTTAGGGGGTGGAGAGATCACGCAAAAAAGTGAAAGGACTCGTGGACATGGACAACAGTGTGGTGATTGCAGAGAGAGGAGGTATAAGGGGCTAAATGGCATTGGAAAAGAAGTACAGTAAAAATAAATACAAATAAAGTAATTTTCCCTACAAAGTAAAAATAATTTCTAAAATAGGTGCTTAATCAATTTAGTTTAAAATTCCTTGATGGCAAGAAGTCATAAACTGCAACACTCTGGACTGGATTCACCTTTAGAAGAAAGAACTTCTGAAGTAGAAGACTGTTTGAAATCTCTTTCCTCGGTCTTTCTTAACCCTAAAGGGATTTTAGAGTTAAAAGTCCCTAAAAATATCTCTTAAAGGAGATATTTTTAATCTACATGGGCTTTCGTATTTTCTGCTTTTTCACACTATATCCCAGTGAATTACTTCAAATATAAAGCTTTCATGAAATGTTAGCTATTGCCACAAAAATGCAGCATGACAAACATTTAATGTTCAGTAGGCATCTACTAATATTTAGCTTGTTCATCTGCAGATAAATGCACCTAGACTGGGCCAAACTGAGAAGGCTCTGCTCCGAGAATCTCTCGTCCTCCATGAATGCACAGTTACGGAGAGCCCTGTTCTCTCAAGGCAATGGCAGAAGTCCAGAAAAGGGAGTACGAATGGGAAAGCTTTCTTAAGGCCCGGCTAGAACCTGGTACCTTACCATTTCCACTGTATCCCATTGTTCAAAGTGAGTCACTTGGCCCAACCCAAAAGTCAAAGGTCATGGATATATACTCTGCATTTTATAGTGCAAGGAATTACAAAGCCATGAAGCCAAGAAAGTACATAAAGGAAAGGTAAAGAATAGAATTCATTAATGCAATCAATCTTCCAAAATACTCAAATAGGATTATAAGTACAAGGAACATTTTCTCCACCATCTACAGTGTCCCATTCAGCCTTTCACCTTTTTCCCCAAAAGTCTCTTCTGAGGTGGTGTGAAGAGGGTTTGGCAAAAAGGTATAATAACTCCAAAGAACTAACATCTCACTGTTATTTAATAATTTAATGATTAGTTTCAACTAGAAAGGGGAAAGACACAAAGAAATGACATACGAGGGTGCAGAGAGGGAAGCTTGCCTCTTGAGCCTCTTAGAGCTCATGTCTTTCTCTAGACCCACGTGGGATATTTCCAGATTTTGCAAACAGACCATATGCTCCTAGTTCCCTAATATTAAAAGCTGTCTCATCTTGCTTTATTTAAAATGATATTTATAGTTCCCTCTGTTCTATATGTGAGTAGTTAAGCATTTATCCATGATCATTGGCATTTATTAAAATATTTTGACCAGATTTCATACAGCAAATTCTATTTGTGAGTTATTGCTCCAAGCTGCATCTGTTAAAAGCTGGGAATTATTTTAAAGAGGGATAGGGTGGAGACGGACTCCTCAGTATTATTAATACATTTTTTATTTTATGTGGTTCTTTGTTAAGTAATAATAATATTTACACTTTTAGAGGTAGAGTGGATACTAGTAGGAATAGTTTCCTGGGAGACATGAGACATTGGGACAAGGCACTTGAGAATTACCAAGATGATGGAGAGAGGCATGACAATTACAAAAAGTGAGAAACTTCCCATTCTAAATTACTTTATAACAACAAAAAAATGCATTTTATCTTGTAATTTTTTCTTTGACATGTTAATATTAAAATAAAATGATATTCCCTGGGCAGAGTGGTAACTTTTAGTTGGGTCCTGTCATCCACCACCCTCCGCAAAATTTTGAGGTGCAAAGCTCTGAATATTTGCCAAAACTATTCCAATAAATGAATATCCCTCCTATAAATAACTGAAGATTTAACTGCAATTCATTGCGCACTTACATTAACCGTTTTCCATTTATCTACTCAGAGACCCACAAAATATAGAACATTTATTTTAACATTGTCAAAACTGAAATATCTCCCTTGAAATAGTTTGGTAACTTTTTTTTTCTTTGCATATGAACCAAAACCCTATGAGACTCTGGGTCTAAGGCCACCTTCCTGGCTAGCTTCATCCCTCTTCCTTTGTCTGCCCCTGCCAGGCCCACCACAGGGCCTTTGTACACGCTGTGCCTCCAATGGCTGCTTCCCCAGCACAGCCGCCCTGCTACCTCCTCAGGGAAGTCCTTCTTTACTCACTTCAAGTTTACTTGTAATATTTTTATATACCTATGTTCCTTTTAGTTTGCAATTACACATAACCAAGGTGACCATTTGGTTAATATCCAGAAAGATAATGTAAGCTTCAGGAGAGCCCAGACATCTATTTTTGGTCACTAATTTATCCGTAGTCTCTAGCACAAAGTCTAGTATTTAATAGATTCTCAGTAGCTATTTGATAAACAAATGGATGTTTCATTTAAAAGTGGCTATAAATGCTGGGTAGTTAAAGGGTGAAATGTTTTGGTGGGATATTAAGCTACATTCTCAAACTCAAATCTACCCTTCTATAGTCAGCATTGTGTTGTTGCTGAGATTAGATTCTGCAAACTACAGTTTTCCTTTGTAAACTGGTTTCCTGCCAGTAGCGAGAACTAGAGAAAAATTGGAAGCCAGGAAGAGGGAAGAAGGGACTTTCCCCTTCATGTTAGCTCCCTGTTCCCTGGGCCAAAGAAATAGCCATCATTTGGATATGGACTTGTTTTCCCTGCCAACATTACCATCTGTGAACTTCTGAAATGCCTTCTTCTCTGCACATTCCACATGATGTTTCTCATTACTGAGGAACTCATTTTACTGCAGAAACAGAGCCATGGTCATGCCCATGGAATGAATCACTGGTCTTACCATATAACCCGTCATCCCGAAGGAGCTAGTCTGAGAGAACAGTACAACAAAGCCTATTAGTGACTCAGTTATGCTGCTAGCTATGAAATAAA
Organism: Carollia perspicillata; assembly: GCA_004027735.1. NCBI lineage: Eukaryota > Metazoa > Chordata > Mammalia > Chiroptera > Phyllostomidae > Carollia > Carollia perspicillata. Next base: position 15,076 of record PVKM010018702.1, on the reverse strand, counting down.
TACCATGAAATACTGGCATGCTATTGTACAGAGTACTGATTATGTATTACATTAAGGATCCTGAAACACTAATTCAATACATAGTGTTGTTTCTTCCATACTGTAACACATGGGTACAGGAATTAAGAAGTGAAAGTGACTTCACTTGCTATTACAGCTAATAATCCATTCTGAAAAATTTTTCCTACTGAAGAAATTAGGATTGATTCTAGTTTGGGATCTTAATTATCACAAAAGAAATGCTTTTATCAGAAGACGTAACAATGGTTCCACCGATCTCAATGTTGGGACTGCGTATCACTGAACCAATAGGTGAGGATTAGGATAATGAGTATAATTGTTCCTGATTGTCAAAGATAAAATGAATTTTTGCTGTACAATGACTTCGTCTGGAACATTGGGGATTCTTTAAGATGTTTATTACTTCCATATCAAATGATAAAAGGTAATGGAAAATCAATAAAGAAAAAAGGTCATTGAAGATTCCAAACCTTCAGTTAAAGAACTGCAGTAATTGGTGGGAATGCAGACTGGTGTGGCCACTGTGAAAAACAGTATTGAATTTCCTCAAAAAAACTAAATATGGAACTGCCTTTGGATCCAGCGATTCCTCTGCAGGGATTTTACTCAAGAATCCGGTAACACTAATTCAAAAGAATGTATGCACCCCAATGTATGCTACTTATAGCAGCACAATTCACAATAGCCAAGAGATGGATACAGCCTAGGTGCCCATCAGTAAATGAGTGGATCAAAAGACTGTGGTACATTGACACAATTGAACACTACTCAGCAGAAAGAAAGAAGGAGCTCCTACCCTTCACAATAGCATGGATGGATCTGGAGAGCATTATGCTAAGTGAAGTAAGGCAGGAGGTGAAAGACAAATATCATGTGATCTCAACTATTAGTGGAACCTAATCAACAAAACAAGCCAGCAAAATATAACCAGGGACATTGAAATAAAGGACAAACTGACAGTCACCAGAGGGAAGGGGGAAGAGGGGAGTGAGGTACTGGAGGAAAGAAGAGGAAGGGTCAAGCCAAGGAACAGGTATGAAGGACCCCTGGACAAAGCCAAAACGGGAAAGGATTGAGGGGAGGAGCTGGAGGTAGGTGGGGGTGGGGCGGAGTGGTGGTGGGAAAATGGAGACAACTGTACATGAACAACAATAAAAAAATTGCAATAACATAAGGTGCTGACCTGAGAGAAAACAGAATAGCTAGTAGAATAAGAGAGGTAAAAATATCAATGACAACTTCATAGCCATTTACAGAAAAAGGATTGTAGCAGCTATACATATCATCATTTTTGCTTGTTCCATACATTGATATTTGTAGGCATTAACTAATTCCCTTTACTCGTTATTTTCTCTTATTATTGTGTATAGGGATTGCTGGAAGTTATTAATATTCTAATTCATCCTTCAGCTTCTCACATTCCATCAGAAGTGTGACTAAATGAGAGGGGTATTTTCATTGCCCAGAGATAGAGACTGTTGGAATCTTAGGGATGAGGGTGAGCACATCTTTTTTAAAAAAATTGCTGATTCTTTTTGAGTACAGCAAAAGTTGTTCAAATGACGAACTAAGATGAATAAGGAGAGGGCGAGTCCCATCTGTTTTTAATCTATTATCTCTGGTCCAAATCTAATCTTTACTTCTCTATTCTGTGATTGATATTGGGCTGGGACCCAGTGGTGTATTAGAGCCAACACATATCTGTAATTATAATCCAATTATCAACTTATTGAGGAATTTTGAAAGCTTGTTGTTAAATAGTCATTATTTAAAATTAAATTACATAAACTTAACATTAAATTATATTAAATATAAAGGAAATGAATACTCAAAATGTATCACTTCTTAATTACTACATTTTACCATTTTCTACTTTAAGGTCATTTACATCAATTACATTGGCATTATATATGAATAATTTCTTCATATTGTTGGAGCATGTCAATACCTTGAGATCAATTGTGATGAAAGTATTTACACTATAAATATAGGCAAGTTCTACAAATTTAGGTTTTCTCTTTCCTATTTCTTGTTAAATACATATCAGCATACCACTGGTTGGGACTTTGTAAGCTATATTTTTCTTTCATCAATTAACCACCCTAATAGGTTCTAATCACATTTGGCACCAGCAGGGGGAGATTAAAAGGTAGGAGGAGCACAGAAGAAATTCCCTTCTTCCTGTCTGATCATACTGTCAGCACAGCAGCCGTAGATGCACTTCACCCAGGCGGCAGCAGTTGGCTCCAGCCTGCGGCTCCTTTCAACACCCCCAGTACGTACCACACTGGATTCCAAAGAGTAATAGCTTGAACTCTTAGGGGTGGGATGAGAAAATATGTCCAACTCCATTTAATTTTTTCATCTCTGATCCAACCGTTCAAGAAGAGACCCAGACTACTTTTGACATTTCTTGTCTAAATTGAATTACATTTAATCATGAATTATGTATTTATTATGTCATTGGATATATGATATTGGTGAAATTCACATGCTATATATACCCAGGCCATAATCCCAACTCACATATTCCCCTCCCTTCTTTTGTTGAGACTACTTCTTAAAACATACAGAATTATCCTATCTGGAGCTAATCACAAGTACTTCTATCTCTAGAACTGTTTATTATTGTTTTTATATTTCGAATAGAGGCCATAGACACCTCTTCTTTATTTACTTGAAATAATATTTGAAAAAGTAGTTATAACAGTTATTCAACATCAAGGGGCTTAGGTAAATGTTTAATAACCATTTTTGCATCAGTGAATATTTTCAATTGCTGATAATTGGATCACACACCCACACAGGGACATAATCACATCACTCGTATTCTGAAGTATAATACTGAGAAAACCAGATGGTCTTGTTTTTTCTTTTTCTTTCTTCTTTTTTAAAACTAAAATTTATACCTACTTAGAAGAAACTTTTTATGAGCTATTTCATGATGACCTCATTTATTTGTTAAACCATTAGACAAAGTTAGCAATAAACCTTTACTTTTGTCACATGTGATGCCTTGGTCATATAGTACTGATGTAGAGTTTTTTCTGCTATCATGTCTTTCAGTAACAGTGTGTTTGTGTATGCACAGCCAATGAGGGTACACAAAATTTTCTCAGTTTTATTCACATTACTAACATTTTTTACATTTATTGATTAGCTATTCAGTTAGACGTACTGGGAATAGTTGCTAAACTTCCATGTTTTTAAAATTACTACTGTAAAATATAACATAAATAAATATTTTTACAAATATAAAGAAATGCCATCTTTCAGCAATATCGTGGATTCGTAAAACACTATGTAATTCACTCTTGTTGTCCTCATACGCAATTTTGTAGTATTTTCCCATATTCTCAAATGCAGAGCTTTATTAATGAGATGGAAGACTCACTAATACTAAGATAATTTAGCATCCATTCCACAGCCTGCAAAGGATCTGAAACAAAATTACTCCACACACAAAAACACTAACGTAGCAGGCCTCGAGATTCTAACTCCCAGAGAAAAAAGTGGCTTATTACCTGCAGTTCATAGAGATCAGGACCCAGATGGTTAAGTGCTTACGACTGATTTATGAGGAGGCTACAAAATCAGGAAGTTTTAATAATGTCTCCTTGCATATTATGTTAAGAATCATAATGAGTGGCTTGGAAGTAGAATTAAAATAAGCTAATTAAATAATCTAGTGATCCGGTCAGTTGATTAGTATTTAGTCAAGATATCCAGAGATTCCCCAGACATATCAAGTTAACTTGATCATACTTAATATTCATTAGTAAAATTATTTAATAATATAAGGAATATGAGAATATTGTGAAGTTATAGAGATCTTTGTTGTGTTTTTTCCTTGATTTTTTAATATGAAAAACTATCCAAAATTCATAAAGTACTTGACTTATTATTACTGATATTTTAATCATTGGCATGTTTCTGCCTATTTCATGATCATTTCAAAAATAAAACTATATTGTTACAGTAAATTATATATTGTATTCTATGCAAGTTATCATTCACTAAAACTCACCAATTTGCTGTGCTCAAAGACAAGTTTCAATGAACAAATTCAGACTAGACTACACACTTTCTCTCATCTCTTCCTATAAATTAAAGGCCAAAGTAGGGAAGTGCCCAAAAGACAAGTAGTAGGTGGGAGAAGATAAATCTAAGAATCTAGTTAAGATTGCACACATTTATAATTTAATGTTGATTCCTGGGATTTCCTAGGGATTGAAAGAAGGTGGTGTCTGGTAGGAACGTTTGGTGCCCTTTGCTAACTCTCTGGGAAACACACTGTGTGCTGACAGCTTAGTTTCCCTTATGTAAAGATTCGTATGACATATTCCTTTCAGTGACATGGAAATGTTTTCTACTTCAAAAGAACTAATATACTTTATTTTTATTTAAAAATGAAAATCATGAGGCCCACTGTGTTAACCATTCAATAACCATGTGGAGCTACCTATCTCCCTTGAAACTTCCCTTGCCTTCCTCATTTTATCTGTATATATTTTTTCATTGTATGTCATACACATAATCGTAACTATGAGAATTATAATAAAAATAATGCAAACACTCCTATTTGCTGTCATCTCTCCCATGCACTATTATCATTTTGCTCTATAATATGTATTTTAGGTAGAAAATCTACATTTTATAGAAAATGAGATCAATGTATGCAATTAATAACTTGATATTTTACTTTAAAAATTACTATTACTACACATACTAACTTGAATGAATCCTGAAAGAATTATGCTGAAAAAAATCCCCAATGTTATGTACTATATGATTTCATGAATGAATACACTACCCTAAACATGACATTATTAGAGAAATAGAGAATGCATTAGAGGTTACCAGGGACTGGGTGTGGGAGGAGGTGGTGGGTATAGCTGTAAAAAAGCAACAATGGGAGGGATCTTTATGGCGATGCAACTGTTCTGTGTTGACTGACAGTAGATTGACTGGTAGCCTCAAATTTAAATGACACTTTTGACTTCTCCTAATTTGACCTGATAATTGAAATGAGTTCATTGAAATTTGTTTAATCATTTTTATGACTTAAATAGAATATTAGAAATATTATTGTGATTGTATCCTATCCTGTCTACAAATGTTTTTCTTTAAGAAATAATTTACTACTAAAACTTAAAAACAGGCATCACAACTGGGCTAGCTGCCTTGTCAACAGCAAGGAAGCTACCTGATGCCTCATGGCATCTGAGTATTAAGCTCTCAGCTCTTAGTAATTGTTTAAAGAATAAAGCTATGCTTAGGCCTGGATTCATAATGTCTAAATATCTGAAGTGATTGCCATTATAATAACAAAAAGCTGTCTAGTTATTAAGTTTTGAGATTAGCATTCCTAATAAGAGATTATGCAGCAATGTTAGGAAAAAGAAGTTATATTTGAAAATGTCATCAAAGAGAATTAAAAACATTTTCAATAAATAATTGCTAAGTAGATTTAGAGCTATGCAGTTTTAGTAGCACTGTATAATTAGCTTAGGTAGAAATCAAGAACTAGGCGCTATGCCCAATATAGAAAAATATTTTCTCAGATTTAAAACCACATCTCTCGTAGATACAGTATAAATTGTTACTAACCAAAAGTTATGAAGCAAATCTTATGTTCTAAAAGAGGAAATCTAGTCTAACATAGCAGACATTTTAAGCATAACTCTTACTAAGTTGAGTTGTACCCAATCCTCTACAGCAGGACATCCACACACCTTCTTTTTATTCACTGAAGAAGCTAGGACTGGCTTATTCCTGTTTCACAGGTCCTTCACAGAGCACCTCTGAATTGCTCACTATAGATGGTTCAAACTTCCTCTCCACTACCTCCCTCCATTCCAAGTTGGGCAAAATAAAAAAGAAAAGAGAAAAGATGTAGTGGATTGCACGGTATCCCTCCTTCCCACCCAGTTCAGGCCCCACTGGTGCCTCAAAATGTGACTCTTTGGAAACAGGGGGGTTGCAGGTGTAATTAGTTAAATTAAGACAAGGTAATACTGGATTAGGATTTGTCCTAAATCCAATGACTGGTGCCCTTATCAGAAGAGGAGAGGTCACAGAAAGAAACACACAGAGAAAAAGGCCACGTGATGATGGAGGCAGAGATGGAAGTAACACAGCTGCAAGCGAGGGAATTCCAAAGACTGCTGGCAACCACCAGCAGACAGGAGACAGGCGTGGCAGAGATGTCAGCGCCCCTGGGAGGAACTAAGCTTACCCAGACCTTGATTTTGGACCTTTGGCCTTCTGAATTGTGACAGAGGGAGTGGCTGTTGTTTCAAGCAACCCAGTTTGTGCTCATTTGTTATATTGGCCCTAAAAAATAATATGGAAGGTAAAAAAATACAATCTGAGAGAAAAACTGTGTTTGTCAAAGACAGTCGTGATTTTCCTTGTTCACCCAGCTCGCCTCTCCTGATATCCCTTCTGCTTCTGAAGAGCCTTCCCCTGTCCTCCCGTTCTCCTAGTTGTTCAGAGTCCTCCTCTGCGTCTCAGCAGTGGGTATGAAAAGCTCCTAAACGCACACACGCTTTCCCTCACTGTATCAGAACTTTTACTCCTTTAGTGTAGCACATACACCTTCTTTCAAAATTATGTTTATATTTTATCTCTGACAAAATAAAGAAAAAATATGCGAGTTTGAGGGATACATATACCACACTTTATAAACATTTGGACAACACTACATATGTAATTTTGTACTCCAATTTCAAATCAAACCATATAAAGTAAACATTCTGTCATTTGATAAATACTGAAAATGTGGTATGTACTGACCACATAATATTTCATCTCATTGATGAACCTTAGTTTATCTAATCGGTTATTATGGGAATAATAGGTGGGTACCTTTTCTGCCCACTGTAAATGATAATGTAATGACCAACTTGACACAGCAATCTTAGATCTCGTATCTAATGATTTCCTCAGGATACAATCCTGAAAGCTACATTTCTTGTTCAAAGGGTTTGAACAACTTTAAAGCACCTGACCTGTGTTGCCAAGCTTGGTCACAGAACCAGCACCAGGCAGACTCCCCACGGGCAGTTCCCTATGCCTCCTCATCAGAGCAAGTGCAATCCCACAGTGCACATCAATGGAAGAAGGACACCTATCTGGTGCTGACAGTTCAATTTCCTCTCTTTTCTTAATCAATCTGGTAAGAAGCTTGTCAATTTTAATAATCCCTTTAAAGAACCATTTTTGACTTTTTTAATTTTCTTATTTCCATTTTCTCTATCATTAACTTCTCCTCGAAACTGTATGATTTCCTTTATCTACTTACTTGGTCTTAACGTGCCCTTCTTTTTTGCTTCTTAAGGTAGAAAATTAGATCTCTAAAATTTAAAGCTATTTTCTAATATATGCATCTATGCATATATTCGGTGTATGTTTTCCTCTAATTTTAACTGCATTCAACACTATTTGGTATGTCATTTTAATTATCATTTAGGTTAAAATATTTTCTAAACTCCCTTATAATTTATTTTGACCCAGAGATTATTGAGAAGTTTGCTGTCTGATTTCCAAGTATTTGAGATTTTCTAGGCATCTCATTTCTATTTAGTCTAATTTAATACTGCTGTGGTTAGAGAATATTTAGTCTAATTTAATACTGCTGTGGTTAGAGAATATTGTCCTCATGATTCTGATCCTCTGAAATTTCTTCAGATTTCTCTTGCTGTCACCCCAAGTTCTGTGTTGATAAAAGTTCCATGTACAATGATAATGGTCTCCATTCTCTGCTACTACAATAAGAAGAAAACCACCTATCTATCATAACTAGCACAGTGCTTTCTAGTCCCCATCCTTAATTTTACTTAGTTTCCATTTTCATGACCAAACTCAGAAAATCCATCCAGTTATCCTGCTGTAAAGTCTTAACAGATTTAAAATATTTTATCTATTTTAAATGAACATTTTGAAAGGGTCAGGCCAGTGTTCCATCCCACTGGACTGCCCATGGCTCAGCCATGCCGACTCTCTTGGTAGCCACACACAATAGACACCTGGCACCAGCCACAATGGCTGGTGGTCAGACTGACCCTCCTCTGCCTGGCAACAGTCCGGCCCTTTACATAGCCCACTGTCCCAGCTCATAACCTGAAATCCTGAGGCACTACCCAGAAGAGCAAGAGACGAACCCCTCCCTTATTCCCCACAAACCCCATTCTTGCCTCCCCGCAGGATGCAGTCAGTCCAGACTCAGCTTCCCTGTAAGCGCAGCATAGGATAAAGGCACTTGGAGCAGATCGTCCAGTTCCTCCTGCCTCTATTTCTCATTCATTTCTAACACATTTAGCATTATATGAGAAGACTGAACAAAATATCATGTAATACTTAGAGTAGAAGTTTTTGTTTTTATTTTCATTTTTTTAAATATATTTGGCTAAAACACCCATGGTAAGATCCGACATTTTTAATCTTTTTAAAGATACATATAAAATTTTTATTGCAAGTCTCTAACTGATTTGGTTGTTCGAAATAAAGTGATTCAGAGTTATTGGGAATTACAAATCTGAGACCGTTCTTTCAGATCATGTTAATATCAGAAAAGATTACTTGAGAATTATTTCCACACTAGCTCAACTCTTACTAATATGTTATTATTTCAAGATTATGGTATTTGGCACTGAAGTATTTTTACTGCAACTGATAAATGTCAAATTGTCCTTTTCTCCTTTTAAACATTCTGCAAATATGTATTTTTGGTAGGCCAACCCCTTACATATGGGTCTTTCGCTTCGTAAGAAGTAAGGCTAAGTATCTTCCTGTTTTACCTCAAGGTAAGATGACAGGTTTCCTGTACCTTATGAAGCTATATAAATAAATTAGGTATATAGTTATATATAAATGTATTATGTATTATAATTATATAAATATATGTTATAACTATACAAATATGTATAAGCAATACACATAATATATATCAAATATTTATATAAAGAGAAAACTAGACAATAATATAAAACAGTGATAATAATTTAAACTGTGTTCTTAGAATATTAAATTTATAGATGTAGTTTATAGATACACAACTGATTGCATATTAAGTAGCAAACAGACTAGGACAGAAGTCATTTCAGTCTATACCCATTGATGACCTGAACCAAAAAGATTGCCCATGCCAATTGTATGGGCTCCATCTTGTCCGGTAGAGAAGATTAAGAAATATATCTCCACCAGGGGATTTGGTTATGTGAATATTGTGTCTTTAAGCCTCAAAACAAAACCCCGAGGCAGCAAAAAGTGTAAATTATTTGTACCATGTAGATGCTGTTTCTACATAAAAGTTAAGGGAATAGCACTGTTCTATTTTTTCCCCCAAACTCATTCTCACAGGGAATACATTTTGCTCTTAGTTTCCAATACATTTATCCTAATTACCCTGAAAGGAAATTAATGTCACTATTTTATTTTTACAAATGGTGGGGGAAAGAACTGACCAGATTAACTGATTCTTAAGGGTCCAACAACAGATCCAGTGGGAACAGCTGAACGGGAGAATGAAGGAGCTGTCGTCCAGAATGCCAGACTTTGAAATCTGCTCAATGAGGCTCCAGGGAAGAGCAGTGCAAGATCCATGAAAAAGCGTTCAATCTCTGCATGAGCGGGCTCATTTGCTCTGTTCCCTTTGCCTATAGTCTGTTCCTTAACTTTGGCTAGTCATTCCCAAATCCATCTGGGAGGTCAAAGACAGAGCAAAAAATCTACAAAGTGACTCAATGTCCAGCAATTTGCCAGTAGCATGTCTTCATATAGAAGAGAGAAAAAAATAAAGTAATATAGGAGTCACTGGACTTTGAGATCAACTACTCTCCTTGCAGCTGAAATCTTAGTTCTATTTACAAGTGGTTACTAAGTAGTATTTCATCCTTATCTAAAATAATACTTTTCTTCAAAGACTTTCTATGAAAAGTTAATAATAATTTAAGTAAATATCACAAATTTTATGGAAAAGAATGAATACCAAGTCGTTTTCATTATTTTGCCTATTAAGGCTGCCAATCATCTCCACAGGCATACAGGATGCCTCTTACCTGAAACACGCCCCCCTACTTGTCACTGTCAGTACGCCAAAGAGGGGGGCGTGCAAGGTTTTGCATACCACTCTCTTCCTCAATGCTGCCACTTCCCACGCCCCAGGACTTCAGTGACAACAGGAGTAATACTCAAGAAAAACCAGCTGGCCCCTTCAACACTGCCATCAACCATCCGAACACTTATCCAAGTCTGGCTGTGTGCTCTGGAACAACTAAGACTTATAGAGAAAAGTAACCACACATATGACTATCATTTTGCACAGGGTAATTATGATCATTCATTCACCTGAGCATTGTCACCTGTGTTCATTGCATTTCTGTGGCTGTTGTGTCCAAACTCCACAATGTTTATAGTCAGTGGGGAATATCAGCCCTAACTCAATTATATTTACCCTCAACTGTGCCTGCAAAATTCAGTTTGTCAATTGTGCTCTGAAAAATTTGCATAATCTCCATAGAATAATGTTATGATTTTCTGTTTGGAAACATATCTGACAGTTTGGGCTTTTAATTCTTTACCACATGCTCTTTGATTTCAATGTGAACGTTTGTGATAAATGATAAGAATAAAAAATATACCCATTTAATGCCCTCATAACTGCCTTTCATATACAGAATTACATTATTGAATAATAAATGATATTCTTTGACATGCAGGTGTTTATTTTCATTCCATACCCAGAATAAGAAGCACATAAAACTAAAAGAAAAAAAACCAAGACACAGGAGATGTCATCAAGTGGTCTTCAATACCATGACTCCCAAACAACTTTTCATTCAAATTTTACCTCCTTTATAGACGGTGCCATTTGGAAAAACACCAATGAATGCCCAAGTTGACACATTTCTCTCTGGGAAATATCATTTACTTTCCCTTTATTGGCTTTGGGGTGCATTTTGGTACTTGTGACAGTTTATTTCCTTGTTTTAATTATTTTTTATTAGAGCATTGTGATGTAATGTGCTCTGGGCTGTTTATATGTTGCAAGATGTTCATTTGCAACATAATTAAACTCATGTTTTTCTCTGTCCCCTGAGTAAAGGTTAGACCTTAAAATTTTGAGTATTACTGCACTTCTACTGATTGTCTCACAAACTGAATACGCAATTGGGTTCATTTCAAAATAAAATGATAAAAATTATATAAATATTTCACAGGACACACTGTGAAGTGAAATCCGTAAGTTCCTCCTAAACAGACCTCGTATGGGATGTCTACCAGAGTAAATCTCTCCCATTCTTAATGAGAGAAAACAGAAGAAACATCGCAAAGTAAATAATTGGGGAGATGGGCCCAGAAAAGCTGAGAATGAGTTCAGAATATATAATTTACTAATTTGTGGTTTGGGACAAACTCCTAATTTCACTAAGCCTAAATTACCTCGTATATATAAAAGAAATGATAACACGGGATCATTTTGAGAACCATAGAATTTATGTATATGAAATTCTATATTTTATGGCATCATTCATGTATAATTATTTACTGTACATCTTCAAAGATGGTACCCAAATGTGAAATATAAAAAACAGTTACCTTTTGATAACTTTTGCCTAACGTTTATGGAAAAGTGCACTCAAAACTGTGCTCGCATCAGCACTTCCCATAGGTGTGTGGACATGCAGAACATCTTCAGCTGCTGGTTCAGTAGGTCTGGGAAGGGGCCCCTGACTCAGGACACGCAGGGACAGCCTGAGCCAGGATCCGCACCTGTCCTTGATCCATTTGTCCCCAGTCCGCTACAGTGAAATAAAGAGCTTGTCCAGAATCTGAACCAAGACAATGATTCCTTCATAAAGAAAGTCTAGTTATAAAAAAAAAAAAAAAAAGTCAACTGTACAAAACGGAGTATTTGGTGAAGCGGTTAATTTCCATCTGGCCGGAATGCCTTACCACAGCGTGAACTAGGAAACAACCCGTTTCATCAGGCCCTTAGACGCGCATTGTTTCAGACCGATGGGAGATGAAAGCATTTAAAATGCCATTTTATTTTTTGTTTATTGTAAAATTTCTGTACATCTAAAGTCTCTAAAGCAATGCTGCTTTGGGGAAAAGTGCTATTATCTAATGGTTAATCAGCAAAACGTTGGACTCTAATAAATCTGACACAAATTTCCTGTCCTGCCACTTACAAGCAGTATGATTTTTAGACAAATTATTTTACTTCCTTAAGCCTCAGTTTTCTCAACTATGAAATATGAATCATAGTACGTATGTCATAAATATCATCAATTTGCCCATTCAACAAATATGTATGGATTTCTGAATGGTAGCACAGAAGTGAAAAAGACAAAGTTCCTACTTATACCCGATGCCATGTGCAAATGAGATAATTGATATAAAAAACTTGGCAAAATATAAAAGAACTTGACATGGAAATAACTTTTCCTTTCCTGTCTCCACTTCTCTCTTTCCCAAGTCATACACACAACTCCCAGTTACATGTTGACATGGTAAATTATGCCTAATTTTTAATGCTACTGTGATTATAAAATATGATATAATTAAACATCATCTGATAGGGAGTAGTATATTAAAGGCTTATTCCTTTTGGTCAAGCTGACCAGAGTTCAAAACTCAGCTTGAAAAGCCTCTACACTATGAAATATCACACAAGTTACTTAACCTCCTCCAGCTCCATCTTCCTCCTGTATACATAGGGATGATGAGTTCTACTTCATAACACTGTTGAGGAAATTAACTGATATGTAAAGATGTTGGTGAGTGGAAAGAACTTGAAAACTGCAGCTCTTCTATTGTTAAGGGCCCATTTCTGGATTAGACCATTTAGATGGAGATGGGTGGCATGGATTTTTGTAACCCTGGTATTTGCTCCCCGAGGAAATGGCCTATACATGATTTTCAATATATTTCTAATGCCTACTTTAAACATGAATAGTTTTTCAACATTTGTTGGGAAAAAAAGAAGGGAAGGAGCAGGGGAGGAAAGAGGAAGAGAGAGAAAATACAGGATGATGGAGGCCTCAATTCATGGACATCTCACATCATGTCATCGTCATCACTCTGATCAGGCTGCCATCAGGTCATGTGCTGAAATCACCATGCTCAACACAATGTGGACCTCCCCTCCCCCTGGGCCAGCCACACAGCACAGGGAATGATTGATGCACCAGTAGTGCACGGTGCCCATGTATATGGGTTACTCAACCATTAGCATCGTTTTTCTCTGTCATTTGTCCTGTGGGCAGATGAGGATGGAAGTTAAGATCGCTTTAAGTCTGTGACTCACATAGTGGCTAAATGATTAATCACTGAGCAGTGATTTCCTGAAAACATAGCCTTTATATCTATCTGAAGAAAAGTCCTTACCCTAAAGTTATCTTTGTTGTTTCTTGTAAAATTAGAGAACTAAAAAAAAAAAGAAAAGAATTTCTCTAGTGCTATTCTCTGTGTTAAAGAATAATAAAGATACTAAACAATCCAGAGAATAGTTTGTGATTACTTTTTTTAAAGCATCTGGAGTTTAAAATATCAAAAATTCACCCAAAGACATTTTTATGTGTCCTCACACAGAGAAGAGTTTTTCTTATGACCAACCAACCTACCTACCCATGCCTTAAAGTAAGATAAGCCTGTTTCCTACATCCTGATCTGGTCTTCTGTAGGTACAGAGAGCAGGTAAGCCTCCCTTTTATTAGGGGCAGTCAACGCTGAATTGTGAAGTGTTACCAAGTGGCCTCTTTGTCACTTTGTTTTCTCACTTCTCACTTCCACTTAGAGGTCTGTTGCTTGCAGGACCTCTCAGGGGGCCCCCTGGTGGCGATGTTCTCTTACCCCAAGCTTGTATGCACACATTGTTACCTGTTCCCTCCTCCCATGGAGTGCCATTCCCTCTGGGGAATCCTTCTCTTTAAATCCTCCCATTCTCTCTGATTTCAACTCTCCAAACATCAGTCAGTAAATTTGGAAGTGCCAAAGCTCTATGAAACAAGATATTTATATTTTAACCAAATTATTTTGATATCTTCCAGTATCTTACAGAGATGAACTATGGTGACCATTATTGCCAAGTACATATTTGGTCCTATTTTCTCATTGGTTTCAAGATCATACTAACTGAAAAAATGAGGTAAAATCCAGGAGAAATCTAAACATTGTATATGAAAGTTAAGCAGAGAAGAGGTTATTGCTTCCTAATAAACTGAGGAAAGAATTAATATAGGCCCAAGACATTAGAGAGTGATTAGAATTCCTACAGACAGAAACACAATTGAGAAGTCATTGTTATTTCATTTTTATCAAATATAATTTAGTGTTATGTTTAAAGGTTCTGAGATTTGTTTTGTGATGAGTAAAAATATATATAAATAAGCTGTCATATAGTCCTCAAAGTAAAAAGCACAATATATTTTATAATTTCATTATGAAAAAGATTTAAGCAAAATCGAGATGTTTTAAGAAGCTTAGGTTACTGTATATACAATCTCATGTAGGGGGGCAGGGAAAAAAGCAGTGAGGAAAAAGATTAAAACTCTAAATCACTGAACCCCCATGCAAAATTTGAGACAGTGTAGTTTAGCCCTCCATTACTTATTTATAAAATCGGATATATTTAGAAGAGGATGGGGAAGACACAGCGGATGCTATTGCTGTGAGCACTGACGGTATCCGTCTCCTACCCACTGCAAGCAAAATTATAGCTCTTAGAAATCTGATTGTCTTCTGTTAAACACTATAATTTCTAATATAATTGGCCAATAAATAACAATATAAATTAATTGTTGCATTTAAATACTAATGAGATTCATTTCTATGGAGCCTTGGCATATTTCACATAGGCATGAATGTGCCTCAAATCAAGGGAATAAATTAAACCACAGCAACCTTGTGGACATTTTTAGCTTGTAAAGAGCACATCTTTGTGGTGATATTCCAGCAAGCTTACATCATATGGAAATTTGGGTGTGTTCAAGTTACTAAGTATATTTTTGCGCAGTAAGTTTTTTATAGTTGGGTTGTTCATTAGACT
>PVKM010018701.1:0-24841 GCA_004027735.1 Carollia perspicillata | reverse complement strand
TAAACATAAATCTGATCTTTTGTTTTTACTGATGTTTCCTGATTCCACATGTGAGCATGCAATATTGATCTTTGTCTGTCTAGCTTATTGATTAACACAATGACATTAAGGTTTATTCAGACTGGCACAAATTACAGGATTTCTTTATTTTCATGACTGAATTATATCATAAAAGTATATGTAATATTTATGATATATTCATTTTATGATATATATCATATATAGTTTTTCTTATATATTATTTTCTTTAGTTATTTATCTACTGATGGGCACCTCCATTGTTTTTATGCTTTGGCTATTGTAACTAAACTGTGACTAATATAGGAGAGCAGATATCTCTATGACATGTAATTTTTTTCCTTCAAATATACATCCACCAGTAGGATTTCTGGATTATATGGTAGATCTACTTTTAGGTTTTTGTAAAACCGCTGTACAGTCTTCTATTGTGGTTGTACCAGTTCACATTTCCCACCAACAACTCATGGCTTCTCAAGCACTTGTTTTCTCTTGGCATTTCGATGACAGCCTTTCTAACAAGTGTGAGGCAATACATCATTGTGGGTTTGCTTCACATTTTCAGCATGTCTTATTGGTCATTGGAATATTTTCTTAGATAAAATGTCTATTTTCATCTTTGCCTATTTTTAATGAGATTATTGTTATTATTTTACTAATTGAGTGGTGTGAGTTATGATTTTTGCATATTAACCCCTTAAAAGGTACTTGTGCTTGGTTTGCAAACATTTACTCTCCTTCCATACATTACTCTTTGAAAATGATTGTATTTTTCCTGTGTGGAAGCTTTTTATTTTGGTTTAGTTCTACTTGTTACTATTTTATACTGTTGCTTGTGTGTTAGGTGTCACGTCTAAATAATATTGCCAAGACTCATGTTAAGAAGCTTTTCTCTTGTTCCCCCCATCCACGGGAATTATAGATTCAGATTTTACACTTAAGTCCTTAATTTACTTTGAGTCAATTTCTGTGAACCATGTAAAATAGGGACTAGTTTTATTCTTTTACATGTAGATATCTATTTTTTTCACAGCATCATTTATTGAGGAGGTCATCTTTTTTTAATCTTATTTCTTAAGAGAGAGGGGAAGGTAGAGAGAAAGAGGGGGAGAGAAACATTGATGTGTGAGAGGTACATCAAGCTGTGTCAGTTGGTCACCTCTCACATGCCCCCTACCAGGGACCTGGTCTGTGCCCCTGACTGGGAACTGAACTAGCAACACTGGCTTGCAGGCCAGTGCTCAGGCCACTGAGTCACACCATCCAGGGCTCTTTTTACCATAAAGCATTTTTGGTTCTCTTTTCAAATGTTAGTTGACAATAAATATTTATTAAATTGAAGTACATATACATCTATGGCATAAATATAAGTCCATTAAATATATTATTATAAAAATGGTGAAATAAACAGTAAAACACACATCATATAATGATTTATAGAATGCATAGTGATATATGCATGTAATTGTTTTAATGTGACATTATCATTACATGTGACTATGATTTTTCACAAAAATATGAAAAACCAAAATCAGCTGTATCAGGGTGGGCAAATTATGAATAATATTATATTTTATCATATTTTTGTGTTAGTAATATATTCTGGGGAAAAAAGACAAAAGTTAGCTGTTATCCATTGAAGACAGCCCCAAAACAAAGAATAGACACCCTGTTACACTCACTGAATTAAAATAAAAAACTCTTATCTTGAATAAAAAACTTTTTTTTTTTGCTATCCAAATCTGGTTATTTATCAAGAATACATTTGCATTATTTCTTAAGAGATTACAATATATGGGTCAGATCATGTTAAAAATAACTATATTAGTGAATAAAGTTCACCTGGCACTTCCTCTCATAATACCTTCAACAAATAAAATTTCCAATCAATTTCTCATCATAGCTATTTATTATTCCCAATTGGATAAATACATAATTAAAAACTTTATTCTATCTTAGAAGATCTGATAATTTCAAAGGTCAATATTTTTATAAGTACCAGGATATTACTATATATGGTGTACTGGAAACACAGGATAAATTAGAAAAGAATAACAGTTTTACATTTTATTCATGTTATAAAGCAAACTAGTCACAAATGAGCACATTATATCCCCATGTCAAGTCTAGCTCAAAGATTTACAAATGTTCAAACCAGGGAAGACAGATACTACCCCTGCTGTGTGTTGCAATTCTGCTGCACTTCATCTCCTCCACCTTCTCCTATGCTGACAGCAGTCAATGCTTCAAGATTTTCAAAATCAGAGATATAATAAGAAAGAGAACAGTGGCCTATTCAGTCTGGGTTGTAATTTAAGTTTATAGGATCTTACCTTTTGGTTGTGGGTCTGAGAACATTTAACTTCACCCATTGTCACTGAAATATTTTCATTCAGATAGTGAAATGTTTCCTGATGAATTTGGACCTTATTGCTTTTGGCATAAAGAATGCATTTTATAATTTTCCCCATGTTTCATGTCTGCTCATTAGGTCAAACAAATAAAAAGATCATAATTATTAGATATTAAATGGGTGGTAGTTTCAAATAGAAGTTTTTTGTTTTAGGTAAAAATGTATACAGTTAATCACTTCGTTAAATATCCAGTGTCTGTCCAGAAGGTATCCAGCTATGTAATATGAAGCAATAGAGGCACTTATGGAAAAAGATACAAGGTACAAGAAATATTGTACATAGGACAATGATGCCTCAGTTCCCTTCAAAGTAGGCAACTTGGGACCTCACACAGTTCTCCTAATCACCATCAGCTGCCCCATCATATTTTCTTGAATCTCATTGACAGTCTGAAATCTCTTCCCTTTCAAAGGTAATTTCAGTCTTGGGAAAAGCCAAGAGTTGCAGGATGACAAATCTGGGCTGTAGGGGCACTGAGTCACCTGGGTAATCACCCATTTTGACATTTTGCCAAAAAACTGCATGAGACATGATACATGAGTGGGTGCATTGCTGTGATGAAGCTGCCAATCACCACTTGCCCATAGCTGCTGCATTCTGAATCACCTGAATAGGCTACACGGAGAAATGTTGAAACTCAATGTAAAATTTGATGCAGATTCGTTGATCTACTCCCTGTCATTTTGAATGTGATGGCCACACAGTACACATGCTCACTCAATGGTGTCTTCTGCCCTACTGATGAGTATAGTGAAGTCATCATTGTTCATGCATGTGCATTCCAGTTCACTCTCCTTGGCTGCCAGGTTACATCAATGTTGTGCAAACTGTTCTCATTATATTAACAATGGTTGTTTTTTTTCCCAGACAGACCTTGTATAATGAAATGTTGGATAATAGAAAGGGTAAAGAATGTTAAATGTTGGAAAACAAAGAAGAAGTAATAAACAAATAAATTTGACTTTCAAATGACCCAAAATAAAAGTTAATTCAAAATAATTCCATCATTATGGTTAAAAACACCTCATCAACATTCAATATCAACATTTTCTTACCCATCATAACTTTCCTGCAACTCCTCTTCATATTAGGGCATTTGTTCTTCTACCCTTCCTTCACACACATTAATAACCATTTCTTCCATCATAATATTTGGTACCATATTATCTCTGCACTGTGATCATGTTATGATTATTTATTGTGGTAGGAAAAATAATGCCCCTCCTCCCAACAGATAACCATGCCCTACTCTCTGAAAACTGAACACTGTTGCATGTCAAGGTAGAATTCAAGTTGCAGATATAATTAAGGTTGCTGATCCCTTCATTAAAATATGAAGAACATTCTGGATTATTTGGGTGGGCCAGATGTAATCACAGGATCCTTTAAGAAAGTGAACAAGGGAGATAAAGGTTTATAGAGTCTTAACAGGTTTCAAAGGAAACTCAGCTCTGCTGACATCTTGATTTTAGTTCGAGATCAATTTAAGACTTCTGACCTTTACCACTGTAAGATAACATATTACTGTGTTGTTTTAAGCCACTTTTGGCAGTTTTTAGTGCAAAAAGAGAAATCTAATATACCGACTGAGAAACACCTCTATTCCAATGGACTGGATTACATAGCCAGCAATTTTACTATTTTAAAATTAGCTTCTTTGCTATACTTTAAATAAACTTTCCTGTCTCCAAAATTGAAAATTTGTTATCAATTACAACTTCATCAGTCAGCCTCAAATAAATATTTTCATTTTCTCTGAGTTGGCCCTATTATTGCTTATTTAAATGTTTATTATTATCTAATGACTTGTATGGAAAAATAAAACAGGTTTTGCAACTCATATTATTTTTCCATCAAATTTCAATACAAGTATCAGTAGACAAAACTATTAAATGACCTCAAGATAAATCTAAGATTGGCTTATATATCTTTTTCACCATAATGCTAATGAAATAGTTAGAAATGTGTATTTTCTCAACTCATCTGGTCATCTTTACACTTTCATAAATAACTGCATGCAGGAATTGGTTTATAATGAGCCTAAAGCTATAAAACATTAAAAATCAATCAGATACTTTTTATCTATAGTAATACTTTAAACCAAGTTTTCTATGCAATGATGCCAATGTGCAAACTCTGTAGAGAAAATGGCAAATTTTAACATAAAGGGCTGCTAAAAAGTAGCAAATAAGCCAGTCATGTCTTTGGAAAACACAATAAACAGCCAATGACCTGGGCATATTATTTGGTGTTTAACTATGAATATTTTAGTAGCAGCAAACTTAAGAGTCTCTCAGCATTTTTAATAAAAACTTTTGGTGTATGTTTGTTATAATTTGTTAGTGAAGATATGCTTAAAGCAGAATTTTACAATTTTGTTGCCAAAGATATATATACATACACATACCTATATACACACACATATATATATAATACATTGCTAAATATTTAAATGAATCAGCAGCCTTCTTTGTATATTATGTGACTGAATTGCTCTGTCATCATATTTCAAAAGAAAGCAACTTCCCACTTTTTACAATTTGTTGCATTAAAGTTAATAAACATAACAATAAATTTCTACTCTCCTTTTAAATTGAAGCACCACTGACTAAAGGAATGGCAGAAAAAATGGGGAATAGAAAAGAAAACATGAATACATCTTCCTATTATGAAGATTGCAATTGTTATTATTGCAGTATTTTCAATGATATGGGTAAAAGAAAAATTCTGTTTTTGTCCCACCAAAATGGAAAATGTAATTGCATATGCCATACCTGAAATTACATCTACAGTGTATGACATTTTTTATATCTGGGTCACTACATCAAATATAATCAAAAGTTTCTGAACTGTCACAAAATGTAGATGATTTTGCATGAGTTAGCAAGCTCACTCTGATTTTTAATAAACTATTATTTTTCAACTTCATAAACATCTTTCAATGTATCATCAGAGTCAAACTCAAATATTATTGGAATAGAATCCCTCTTCTATTTTATAAAATTTGTATTCCAAAGTTTCACATGCTTTCAGATTATTGGGAAAAGAGATTAAATTATCTCATTCATGAATCAAGGAGAATTCTTATAATTGTGTAATAGAACACTGGTTCCAAATATTTTATTAAGTGGCAACCTCTGTATGTTAATCTTTGAAAATGAGTAGCTGTGGAACAGATGAGTAGCTTGGTTACAGATGGAGGATGGAAAGATTAAGATTTTTTTTCCATATCCAGACCCAATTAGTGTAACTAAGCAACTGTTTGGTCTTATCCTTTCAGGCAGGTTATTTGACTGTGACCTTATCTGTTAAATTATAATATTCCTTAAGAAATAATTAATAGTGTTATAAATAAAAATTAGATCAATTTATAGATAGAGGTGGACAAAAAAATCTCATTCACATTTAAATTGAGAAGATATGATTCAAGATAAATCCTTCTAAAAAAATTTTTTTTTCCTTTTGGCCTTTGCATCATTTGTGATCACTGCTCTGCTAGGTTAATTTTTGCTTTGCATTTTGCATTTTATGTGTAAACATTAACTGCTGATGCTAAGACTAATTCACATGAGTATTTGACCTATTCACAGCGAATGCAATGCAATAACATCTCAGCTGCTCTCACACTGCATTTTAAAATAACAGAAAAACTGCAATTGTATGATAAACACGTAAAAACTATCAAACACTTGATAATGGTATAGATCCTCTATAAAATATGTACAAATATGGCCCTGGCTGGCGTAGCTCAGTGGATTAAGCGTGGGCCTGCAAGCGAAATGATTGCGGTTCAATTCCCAGTCAGGACACATGCCTGGGTTGCAGGCCAGTTCCCAGCGGGGGACGCATGAGAGGCAACCATACATTGATATTTCTCTCCCTCTCTCCTTCCCTTCCCCTCTAAAGATAAATAAATAAATAAAATATAAAATATGTATAAATCTGTAACTAAAAAGGGGGATGATAATTATGCAATGACTTTACATTTTAAAGAAAAGCATTATATGAACCTAAAAATATGAATTAAACCTAAGAAGAAACTATATTCTACATATATTAATGCCAATTTTCTATTATCCTTGCATTATTTTATTTTGTTTTTAGAAAAAATATAAAGTTGCTTTTTCTGTATATCTTCTTAGACATGTGTTTTGTCTTTTTGATAAAGGCCATCCTAACATGTGTAAGATGGTGTCTCACTGAGGTTTTATTTGCATTTACCTGATGATTAGTAATGCGGAGGTCTATTGTTAACAATATAGGTCTGTTCACTTAAATTTTGCTGAAAGAGCAGATCTCATGTTAAGCATTCTTACCACACACATACACAAAAGGGCACAAGGGAATTTTGGAATGCAGTTGGTGTTTGTATTACTTGATTGTGGTGCAAACATCATCGGTGAAGGCATATGTCCAAATTCACCAAATTATATATAATAAACGTGTGCAGGTTTTTGCATATTATAGAGAACATTAAATAGTTCAGGAAAAATGAACCACAGATGTAATATGGAGGTCTAAGATTATTGACAGATTTCTAACTTCAAGTTAGGAGCCAATTATCCATTTATAAATATGGAATTTAAAATTTTATTAATATACTTTAAAATATTATTTCTGTACTTTTGTTGTGTAGTCATTTCTATGTATACTTCCATTTTAGCTTGATTCTCTATTTTCTCTCTACTTAAGAAATATGCAGACAAAACTATGTCAATTAGTGAATCTATAGAATTTGTTCTACTTATTCTAATGTTTTATATTGAGCCAAAATTACTAAGTGATCTGTTTTAACTTTTTCCATAATATTTGTCCTTTCAATTTTACTACTTATTAATATATTAATAATGTTAATATACTACTATTATGGTATTAACATGACAATAATGTGGTATATTATTAATGTTAATATATTGTTGATATATTAATAAATAATTTATATATTACTTAGGTATATAACTTATTTAAATATATAATATGTAACAAAATATATTACATATTAATGTACAATGTTAATATATTTGGAGTTCTATTGTTATATGCATATACATTCAGGTTTATCATAATTTTAGGATGACTTAAACCAATTATCATTATGTAATATTCTTTGTTTCTGGAAATGTTATCTTCTGAATATACTTTGTCCTGTATTAATATATATAGCCACCCCAGTCCTTTTATGTATGTTTTCATGTTTTATTTTTCCATATGTATTTACTTTTAACCTATCTATATTCTTATATTTAAAGTTAGTTTTTGTTGATAGCTCATTGTTGGATTTTGCTTCTTAATTCATTGTCATAACCTCTGTTGCTTGGTAGGTATGCTTGGATTGCTAATATTTAAGTTAACTATTGATACAATGGTATTCCAATCTACTTTCTAGTAATTATTTTCTATTAGTTCTATTCTTTTCCTACTTTTTCTGCCTGTTTTTAAGTATTTGAGAATTTTTATCATTTCACAATATCTCTATTTTTTGCTTAATTGTATATTTCTTTTGAAAAGGAGTGAATATACAATATATATTTTCAAATAGTTCTAATCTAATTTCAAATGTTATGCTACTTTTTATGAGGTGTAAGAACCAAGACATTCTATATTCTCAATTTTTCTTTTATCTTTTGTGCTACATTTGTTACAAATCTTACTTTTATATGTTATAAACACAAAATCATTGCTACTATTTCTGCTTTTACCTGTCAACTATTCTAAAATAATTAAATATAACAAAATTAAGTTTATCTTTATTAATTCCACTTCTAGAACTTTTTAACTGCTTAAATATTTTAAGTCTAGGGGTATTTTGTTTGTTTGATCCCTTTTGAGGTTCTCCGACATTCTTGGATCTTTGTTTTGCCTTTTATTAATTTTTGTAATTCTCTAACATATATTTTCAAATATTTATTTTCTTTCTGCTTTTGGAATTCAAATTAGTACATGATTTGATATTTTCTTATAGCCCTATTTTTTTATTCTTAATTTAATTTTGTTACAGTTTGAGCATTTTATATTGATCTATCTTCAGTTTCCTCGTTGCTTCCTTGGTTATGTTAATGTGAGAATCAATTCAAAGCCATACTTCATCCCTCTTTCTTTGTTTTCATTTATAACGTATCCATTTCCTTGGGATTCTTCTAATCTCTCAGCTGAAATCAACCATTTTTCTATGATGTTTTTCATTTTCTTTGACATAATTTTAGCACATTAATTATAATCATTTTGAATTTTCTCTCTGATAATGCTGACATCTGGCTATTTTCTGAATTTGATTCTATGGATTGCTTTGTTTCTTTCTTGACAGTGTGTGGATCTTTTATTTCTTCTCTATGGGCTTCATCATTCTTGACTGAATGTCAGACACCTTCTGTATGACAATAGAAAATGCAATAAGTATTATACGTTCCTGGAAATGAGCATATATTTTCTTTCTATGTTGGCTTTGAGCCACTGAGAATCTTAGCTGGGTTTGGCATTGTTTTTTGCTGCAGTTACTCTCAGTGAAGCACAATTTTTCACAGTTGTTAATACCTCTGGTATTACTGTGTGGTTAAATTAAGAGTGATTTTCTTTTGTTTTTAAAGATTTCATTCATTCATTCATTCATTCATTCATTCATTTATTCATTTTAAGAGAGTGGGGAAGTGAAGGAGAAAGAGGAGAGAAACATTAATGTGTGGTTGCCTCTCACATGCCTCCTACTGGGAACCTGGTCTGCAACCCAGGCATGTGCCCTGACTGGGAATTGAATCGGAGATTCCTTGGTCCGCAGGCCAGCACTCAATCCACTGAGCCACACCAGCCTGGGTGAGAGTGATCTTATATAGTATTTCTCTCAATGCTTTTATCCATTCAGTTTATGACTTCTCTTTGCACATACAATTAGATAGTGTGTCTCTCCTTGCTCTTTTGTGCTGCTCTGTTGTTGTTCAGCAACAGTCTTAGACAAGCGTTGTATTCTTTTGTGTAATTGATGGAAGTTTCTCAGTGATTATGACCCTACTATCCCAGAAAAAGTTTGCCCTTAATTGTCTATAAACTTGTTGTGGCTACAGTGCATTCATCTGCATCCTGTTGGTTATGAGATTCAGCATCCTTCCCCATATAGCTTGGGGTCTTTTCTAATAAGGATAGTAGGGAAGAAGAGGATGACTGCATGATCTCATGCTGTCTCTATGGCACCTGCTATTCTCTGTCCTGAAGCCTGGACCACAAAGGAAGCTTTCTGTAGTCTCTGGGTCTGACCCTCATCTTTTTTATGTGTGCCTAGAGAGGTCTACAGGGAAGAGCTGGAGAACAGGTGTGACTTCCCCTTGTGTATGCAGCTCATGGACCTTTATATTCTCATATTAGACTAAATTCTGTCTTTAGAAATTGGCTAAAAGTTTTAGCTGATTTTTTTTCTAATTGGCCTTATCGACATCTGGTATAAATAGCCTGTGTGTACATTCTTATGGATGGAGTAAGTTTAAACTTATTCTAGTTCCACCTGTCACTTGACAGATGGATGATAGCTTTGAATCTTGCCATGATAAACTGACGTAACTGTAAGCTGTAGGTTTATCTCTAGTTACTTAAGCTTGATGTTCTTCCTATTTTTCCATGTTACAAGTATTCCTAAAAATTGTGTCTATGTGTAGCTTTTTATGTATTTGTATTCCTGGTACCTGGAAATACGGCATGCATGTATTAGGTTCTACGTGGTTCAATTCTACCATACATGGTGGAATTTTCATGGTACTCATTTTCTAATTTGACCCCCCAAAGATTTATGGAATTCAGTGAATAAGCTAAAATAAGTTAAAATAGAAAACAAAAGCATGCAATATATATAATTACCTGAGTTATGTGTGCAGCGAGGCGATTGCCTACATGATGTGATTAATTTCCGTACTATTTCCTTCATCTTGAATCATCAGGGAAAAGGTCGATTCTATGAACAGACATTCATTTCTTTGTTTCAATATATCCCTTTAGATGTATTAAAATAAAAATACAAACTAGAGGAGAATGAGTCATAAAAAATCTAAGTTATACAAATTGGTTTTATTGGATTCATCCAATAAAAAAAAGCAAGGACAATGTTAAAATATTGTCAGTTACTGGGATTGGGTTTTAGGGTACTGGAACATAAATAAATTTCTAAAAATAATTAATATGGGCATGACTGGTGTGAGTCAGTGCACTGAACACCATCCTGCAAACTGAAAGGGCGCTGGTTGGATTCATGGTCCTGCCGCATGTCCGGGGTGTGGGCCAGCTCCCCAGCTGTGGAAGTGTCAGAGGCATCCAATCATTGTTTCTCTCCCTCTCTTTCTCCCTCCCTCCCTTTGTCTCTAAAAATAAATAAATAAAATAAAATATACCTAGTATGTAAATGCAACTTTTTAGGAAATTTTTAATTTTAAAAAGCCAAGGATGTTTCTTTTTATATTGGTGCACTGCATAACAATATCCTAGCCATCAGTGGACCACATATGTAACAGGGTACTTATGAGGTCATAATGGAGCTGAATTTTCTATAAAAAATGAAAGGCTATTTGGTACATAAGGAACTTTATTGCTCCTCTGACAGGAGCAGTATTTTTGAAACTTAGCAATAGACTCCCTCTCACTAAGAGCACCTCAATTTTGGGTGCTCAGATTATATCCCAATCAGTCAGCTACTGACATGTTTCTACACAGAGGAGCCTGTCCCCTCAGCACTTCATATTCAAAGGGAGCTAAAGTCCTCCCAGATCTAGCATCATGGCCTTCAGAGTACACTGCTGTAATTTTTTTGTTGAAGACTAAAATCTGTGTAAAAAGACAAAGGTCCATAAGAACTGTCTTAAGTATTGAATGCCACTGTTGCTTTAGTAAAACCATTCTGTGATTATGTGAAGTCAGCCTGTTGCTTCACTTTGGAAACATTGTTCAGGTTGTAATGACAGAAAACAGAAAAAAAATATTTTTCCATCGGTTCAATGTCAGAGAGAGCCCTTTTTGTTAAACAGGGTCAGTGGAACCAAAAGTAGATTTCCTAGGTAAAAACATTTAGTGCTCAATTCTATACCCTCTCCATATGAAACATTCTTCTTTTTAAAAAACAGATGCAACATTGTAATTATGACCAACAGCTTCAACAAGCAAAAGAAGAAAGCACATTGTCTGGAGAATTTCTTATGTTCCTTCATCTCTCCATCTTGACTGTTTAGTCCTACTGATCCTCAGAACACCTTTTACTCTCTCTGTCATTGTTCTCTATGCCTTATGTGACCAGTTTCTCCTTGATAGCTGATCAGTCCTGCCCACATGCCTGTTCATGGAGCAGCACTGACAGCTTCAGTGTTCTATTTCTGGCTCTGTCATAAGGGAGCAGCGTGAAGGCCAGTGGGACAGTGTTTTTAAATTCCAGAGTAGTGCACAACAGTGTCCTGTGCCTTCACATTCCCTCACTGCTCACTCACTGACTCACCCAGAACAACCTCAGAGGATAGAAGCTCTGTTTATGGTCAGTGACCACATAGGTGTACCATTTTTTAATCTTTTATATTGTATTTGTATTATAATTTTCTATGTTTAGGTACACAAATACTTATTCTGTTACAATTACCTACAGTATTCAGATTGGTAGCCTCGGAGCAATAGGCTACATCACATACCTTCAGTGTGCAGTAAGCTACAACATCTAGGTTAGTATAAGTACACTCTATGACACTCCCACAAGGATGGAGAAGCCTAATGATGCATTGCTCAGAATGTACCTCCATTGTTAACTGATATATGGTTCTTTATCATCTTTTTCCAAATGAAAAATTGGTCCTCAGAAATGTTTGAAAATTTACCCTGTTACTACATAGATTTAATGAATAAACTAGAATTCATAGTCCCTTAAAGTCTGGTACTGTTTTACTATTCTGAAATGCCTTTCTGAGGTAAGAAAGATAAAAATGTAGAAAAGGGAGTACAGAGCTAGGGTTTAGAATATTGTTCTCTCTCACTGTGTTAGACAGAAATAAAAAAATAACTGGATACAAATGAAGATAGAAAGATATACTTTTAGATTCTGACAGGGCAAGGAGTGTTTTTATTCTATTTGGGCTATTTTGAAGCAAAATAGAGAAAAACTGATTATTATTTCTTCAAGTTTCATGATGTTCAGGTATATTTTTAAAGAGAAACACTGAAAATGTGTTTCAGTGAACACTTTTTTTGTGACTAAAAATACCAGCCTGAACATTTTATAGGTTTTTAAGACTTTGATCTAGCACAATTTTAAACAATTCCAGTTATTTTTTTCTTTTTGTTTAAAATATACATATTCACTGAAAAAAAAGAAACTACTTGTAAAATAGATTTTTAAAATATGACTGACAAAAATAGATCTTTCTCTCTCTTGATCTTCTGAATAAAACAGTTTTGTCACATTCTTCTCTTTCATATAAAGAGATAAAGTAGTATACAAGGTTTGTCAGGAAAATACCTAGCCATTGTTAACATAACAAAAATGATTTGTAGGACATCAGTGTGACCTGGCAGCCAAGGAAAGTGGACTGGAATGTGCACGCATGAACGATGATGACTTCACTGCACTAGTTGGTGGGAGTGGTAGACCCCACTGAGTGAGCATGTGCACTGGGTGCTCATCACATTCAAAATGACTCAGCCATAAGGAACTGGTGATCAGCAGCTTTATCACAACAAAGCACCAGCTGATGCATCATATCTCACGCAGAGCTTTTTTTTGCTGAAACATCAAATCAGCCAGGTGACTCAACCCCCCCATAGACCATATTTGACACCCCATGGCTTCTGGTTTTTCCCAAAACTAAAATGACCTTTGAAAGGGAAGATATTTTAAACCATTGATAAGATTCAAGAAAATAGGATTGGGCAACTGATGACGACTGGGAGAATCATGTGAGGTCCCAAAGTGCCTACTTTGAAGGGGACTAAGACATCACTTTCTTATGTACAATGTTTCTTGTATCTTGTATCTTTTATCTTCTTTAATAAATGCCTATATTTTCCTTAGTGCATGCCTGGATACTTTCTGGACAGACTTTGTATTGTTAATCATTCTCGTGCATTGTAACTATTAATTTTCCTTAATTATCTTGTTAACCAGTGTATATGTCACCTGTTAAAATAGTTATATACTGCATCAATCCCATCCATCCATTAACCTAATTAATTAAAAACTCAAAGTTATTTACTGATTTATAATATAAGTGGACACAGTTCATATATCTCTATAAAATTTGTGACTTAAAATTTTACCTATGAGGTATTTTACTCTTTAATTTTCCCATTTGCAAGTAAGAAATCTCTAGATTTTTTTAACTTCTATTTTTTTTTTATTTTGCTAGTCACCACTTTAAAAAGTGTAGTAGCATTTTACCTTTGAAGGTAGGTAAAAGAGGAAACAAGTAGTGACAAAACAAAGCCTTTCCTTCATGAACATTTTTTTTTAGTGGAGGCAGACAATCACAATAGTCAGAGCAAATCAATAAATTGTACTGTGTATTAAAAAAGTAATAATTGATATAGTAAAATAAAAAGGAGGCTAAGGGGAAAACAATATAATCAATTTGAATAAGAAGTTCAACAAAGACCTTATTAAAAATAGAAATGCGACCATAAGCTACTGTTACCTTCAGAGTTTTCTGGACTATCTACTTTCTTCTCAGTTTCCAAACATTTCTTCACTCTCCTATCTTATCCTCACTGAGCAGAATCTATTGTGTATATTTAGGGGATTCAAACAAACACTAGACTTCACTTGGCCACTTCTGTTTTAAGCCTTAGCACAATCTACAAGGCAAAGAATTGTAGTCCCTTGTAAGCAGTTTAAGCTACAGAAGAAAAAGAAAATATGAGGAGAAACCATAAAGCAATATTTCAGTACATAATTTAATATAAAAGATTTTTATACTCAAGAAGTTAATAAACTCTATGGTAAGATAAGACATGTACATATAAAATGACAATTACCATTTTATTCAATTGTGGAGTCTGTGTATTTTAATATGGCATTTTATATGGTAACTGATAGACCAGCAATAAATTGCAAATTATTCTGATTTATATATTCTGTATTTCAAGCCAAGAAGAAGAAATAATGCAATTTTTCATCTTTTGAAGTCCTTCAAAGATTCAATTTTAAAATTGTTGTCTCTGCAAACAACTCTTCAGTCCTAGAAATTAAGCAGGCCACTTCAATTTTCTTCAGCTTCTTCAAAATTAAAATGGATAAAACCTACATTCCCATATTTTTCTGGTACTGAAAATAAAGTAATTTACAAAGTCATATGTTTTTTTTTAGAATACACTTTGTCTCTCTGAATACCCTTTAAAATTTTATTCACATTTACAAAACCTATTTTTATTACTTATAAAATTATATAGTGACTACACTGTCACATAATTTCACCTAGCTCTGTTGTATTCAGATAAACAGAAGTCTTAACTACGAGAGTTGATTGTCTATCTTCTCCCTAAATTCATTTAGATAACATTTTTATTTTTGATAAATGTGGTCACATGGTAATTATATAGCAGCTCTATTCTCATACTAATAATGTTTTTAGTTACCTGCTAAACTTGGAACAGTACATAATCACACTATATAATTTTAACAGCTACTTTGGTGAAGAAAGTTATTAGAATTTTATATTTCAAGAACTTAAACAAAACATGTGTTTTTATTGTTTAAATTTTATCCAAATAACCTCTTTATTTAAAATAGAGAAAATTCACTTAAAATATATGTCATGAATCAGTAGTGCATCGCTACAACTCTACAATTTCTTCTTCAAGCATACTATAGCTGTGTAAACAAGTTAGTAATCAGCTGCAAGGACTATTTTAGGGAAAGGGCAGTGTGAGTCCTGGAGACATACTTTAGGTTTCTTGTCTTCCTGTATCTTGCTGAGTATGGCAGAACTACAAGGCCCCGACAACTCTTTATGCTATTTTTCAGCGTTGTTTGCAGCAAGCAACCTTGAGGGATGAGGTATTATGGAACAAAAAGTAGCTTTGTGACAGTCATAGTAAGAAGCTAGGAAAATTCCTGTGCAAGTGGAACAGGGAAACTGAGACAAGAAAATCAAATAAGGACAAACAATTTGAACAACTTACAGTCAGCTGGTGAGCCACAAGACCTTACCTCTCCTAACCAAGGACACTTGAGAGCAAATGGTTTATACCTCTCTTCTCTAACCAGAGAATACATAGCTTAAATCTCCCTGGCCTGGGAAATAGAGAACAGAGACCCAATTAATATTATTTGTGCCAGCTCAGCCCAAAGACAGATGAAGTCAGGGGAACAAATAACAAAACCCCATTAGAGCCAGACATACCCCAGATAAAAGTAAAACAGTAAAGCAGATCAAAGAATATCCCTAAATGCTCATATACATTAATTTTGATGTATCAACATGTTAAATATGTACCTGGAAACCTGATGAAAATTCCACTGAACCCCTCCTTTAAGATTCTCACTCCCAGAAGAGAGATAAAATCCTTTCAGGACATAGACCAGAGGCTAACTCACTCTAAAGCATGTCCATGTCCCTTCTCAACCATGGACATTTTACTTCCTCCTAAGCTCTACAGGTCATCAGGGAACAGGTGGCCAGGGAAGCAGTGAGCAGCTTGCCCCAGGCTTACCCCTGATCTTACCTACAAGGCCCCCTTTTCTCTGACTTCCCAGTGAGCTAAGAGAAGCCTGGTCTTGGCTCACTTTTTCCATATAATGTGTTTAGGAAGCCAAAGCAGAACATGACCTAGGCTCTTTCCTGTGTCTTCTTCTGTTGGGCACTGCCCTGCCTGGTTTCAGGAGCTGTAACCTCCCCATGGCTAAGGCTGAATGAGTGACCTTTGGACCACAAGCCACTAAGGAGACAAAGCTAATCTCACTGGCAGGAGCTCCACTCCTGCTCTTTTTTTTCATAAATGGCCCCCATAGCTTGATCAGTTAGCCAATGACCAGTAAGATTCCCCAAGAGGGGAACAACCTAAGACAGGCATGATCATGTGGAGGCCCCAGGGAAGGACTGAGGGGGCTAAGGAGAAAGGGAGTGATTGACCCTCACCCCTTGGCTTTGACAAAGCCTGAGTCCTCATTTCTCCTAATTCCTTGGCTACCTTGCCTCCTCTCCCTGACTTAAGCCTGAAACAATGACAGAGGGTGGTGCAGCCCTATGCTGGAAAGGGCAGGCTCCCCAGGTGATCAGGCCTGAAGAAGGATAAAATAAAATAAAGACAAGCCTATGGATCCCGCTTTGCTAAGAATGCTCTTAGTTAAATGATAAAGGCACAAGCAGGAAATGGGTTTGTTTCCCAAAGTTTTATAGCCTTTTAGCTGATAGACCCTGACTCAGAAGAAGCCCTAATAGTTCTTCGTATGCTATCTACTGTTTGATCCTTACTGCCTGAGAATGATGAATGAGCTGTACCTGGATTCCTGAGAAAATTAAACCCAATAAAAGATTATCTAGGCAAGGGTCAGTGCACTCTCCCCTTGAAAGAGTTGCCAGGTCACTCCCAGGTGCTCTCCCCTTGAGAGAGTAGACACATACCCGTGTGCCATACCTGTGCCATACCCGTTCCCTTTACCTCCACAGGACTCAGTAGTCCACGTGAATTTGTCTCATATCTCATCCATGATGCCACAGGCATTGCAGGCCAGTGCCCGAGTCATTGTTCTATCCTAAGTCCTTCCTTCATTTCATTGTCCTCAGCATTAATGAATGTACTCTTTAAATCTTTCCTAGACGAAGTCAAGAATCCACATACTATAGGCCTGCTTGAGGCAGCACCACTCAGGGCTAGTTCCTGCTTAGTAACAGATTTCCTTTTTGCTTGATATAAGAACAGTATATTCTTCAATGTCAGTGTTTCTCAACCATGAAAAAAAAAAACAGTGTGCATATAGCATGGATGCTGCATCTTCAGACTGCTGGGATGCTTCATGTTGGCCCCATGAGACTTAAGGGCTAGAAATCAGACACAATTATCTCGTAGGTCATGCTGCTTGCTGTGCGATTTGTTACAAATCTCTTTGTCTCTGACTCAACAGTCCCTTGTCTTCTGCTAGTATATCCAATGGTTAAAGCCCACTTATTAAGTTGTGTGTCAGATATAATGAAATTTCACAACCAACAATGAGCAGTATACACATGATAAAAGGTAACTGAACTGGTAGAAAACAATCAGATAGAAACTATGGTCCCTTTACAAGATTCATTGACATAATGTATCTGTGCTCACAAACACACATGGAGTAAAGAGGGAGGGAGGGAAGGAGAGAGAAAGAAAGAAACTGCCCTAAATCTTGTAAAACATGAGAAATATATCTCCTTAAAGTATAATTCCACATGGTAGTTTGTTACCCACATAAAATTATATCATTTTTTTTAATCATTTAGATATACAAAGATAATACTTTCCAGTTTAGAAATCTGTTATTTTATTTAGTGTTACTTTTTGGTGGTAACATTCAGTTCAATAATTCCAAAGCATCTAAAAAATTATTCTATAGAAAGCAAACTCCAGAACTATGACCCTATAATAACTTACATGGTTAATCTAGCGTAAATTTTCACTTAAAAAAAGACAGCGTCCTTCTTAGTAGTCAGAAAATTATTTGAAATCAAGTTCTTCACTTCAAAATAATTACAAGAAAATGCTGCTAAAATAAATTGAACTATATTCGCTTTGGTCTGTTGTTTGATTTATTTAAGATAAAATGTGTGTTAGCTGAGAAAGAAAAATTAAACTTATTTTTACAAAAGGTATTTGGAGCAGTTATTTTTTTCTTAATCTGTATTCCTTTAACTATTTCTTTTGAAGATGCACTGAGCTACTCTAATTGGGAAAAGGCCCTTAGAGGCAGCTTGCTTTAAATTCCAGCTTTTTTTCCTCTCTCAGCTAAATTGATTTTTGGTAGTTATAACTAGAGCCCATAATATTAGCCACCATGGACTTGCTTTAACTTTATTGTGGTCATTGTGGTATTTTCTGATTCCATAATCATAATAAATATAGCAAATCTCGCTTTTAATACTTGACTAGGGACAGAGGGATCTGTACCAAACATGAGAGAGTCAACTAGTGGAATACACATAAATTAACACAGATGTTGCCTGACAACTTGAATATCATGGTGATAGTAACATGTGTTAAAGCTACAATGTCTATTTTTTGTAAACAAAAATGTCAATTCTCACATTGTAAAACCCCAACAAGATGACATTTTCTAGCAAGGATATTTGTTTTTAATGCCTGGTGTTATAGCTAAAGGACAGCTAAGTAACAAAAATCAACTACAGAGGAAAGTGTTCATGCTTAATAAAGATAATCTTATGGACAGTGTGCAGCCAGGACATTTTAGTACATAAATTTCAAGAGGTTTATGAAATTACACTCCATCTGTCATTTAGGACTTAGCTCATTTTAAGGGACAGAGATAAATTTTGTCATAAAACTAGGTCATTAACAGAAAATAGCCTAAGCAGAGGTGATAGGATTGTGAGCTGAGAAGCAGAAACACTTAAAAAATGACCAACATCTTATGGAATTCAGTGATTATGGAAAGTTTACATGCTGGCATTCTAATACTAACAGCAAAAACACTCCAGAAAGAAAAGCCATTTTTGTTCCGTTGATTAGAGCCTGGAAAAGGTGTGTATGGAGTTTGCACATTTGGATACCTGCCTGGGGAGAAGTGGGGCCAGGGAGAGAAATGGTGGGGCTTTTAGCAGCTACATAGTAGAAGGCAGTTGAGGCAATAATGACTGAACGTGTTTTTAGAATGCCATGTTTCTATTTTTACCCAGCTAATATTTCCTTAACTTCAAGATTAGTTTATCACATATTTTGTGGATTTCTAATAAGATTTGGAAGCAGAGGTGGCATTGTACAGTGCCTTTGTAGTTGAGACAAATGGTATTTGTAACAATTTGAGCATATCTCAAGAAATGCTTAAAGCAATACAGATGCAGTGGGTATGGTCTACATACTGAAAAGATAAATTCTAAATTTTTAGACTACTTTTTAACACCAAATCATCTCTGAAATCATTACATCAGTTAGGATACAAGGATGAGATTTTGTGTGGCATTTTTAGCCCTTAATATTGTAATGAAAGTTATTTTTGAGAATACTTATTTTCTACTAGACATTCTGATTCCATGATGACACTGTTTCTATTACTTAGAGAGGTAAATAACTGTTTGTTAAATTAATGTTGAGTAATGGACCTGCATACAATGAAGAAGCGTATTGGGACCACCATGAGAGAAGAGAGCAGAGCCAGAGAATGGAGAAGGTCTGGATCCTGGCCACACCCCTGCTGGGGAGGCAGCCACAGGTGCTCACTCGTGCAGGGCTGAGTTCTCCATGAAGCTGTTTGCTTTATGTGACTGTGGGTCATCATATTTACATTTTTTATATTCTTTGTCAAATTGTGTTAGTTTTTATTACTTCATTCATTTAATAGATTAGTTCTTTCAACTAATTCCTCCCAGGATTTTAGTAAGAGATTTTGATGACGTTTGGTAAAGGTTTATACGGATGTATAGTGTCAGTTGCTAACTTCAGAATATGAGATCTGAACCAAAATTGCCTGGGTTCAAAAGTCTTTCTCTTCTTTGCTAAATATGTAAATATGTATATTAAAATAGCAGCTACCACATAAGGTTACATTGGACAATGACATGAGTTGATAAATATGAAGCACTTGGAAGTGTATAAAAAGCATAAAAATTACCTATAGTTACCATTATTCAATGCTTTTTCAGGAAGGTATATTGACTGAAGCCCAGGACAAAAAACAATACAGTAACTTAGATTTATTGTGTTACACTCTTAAGCATTTTCTTTACTAGCTGCTTTTACATTAATTTCATCTCAACATATTCAATATAAAACCAAACAAGTAATGAAAAATCGTGAATGTAGTTCTACATCTGCAATCTAGAAATGTCTCACTCACTTGATGACTCTGTGGAAATTGAAGCCCTCCCTGTCCTGGAGAAAAGAACCCTGGTGTTGCCCAAGTGTGGTAGTTAGTGAATAGGCTCTTCTAAACTTCAGAACATGTCTTGATGATGTATGCGTGCTAGCCACCCTTTAAAACCAGTACTCATACAGCCTCCATTACCCCAGTGGAATAAACAGAAAATGAGTCTTGAGACATGGCCATCTTCTAATTGCTGTAAAACTCGCTATGTTTTAAAACAATGTTTAGAGGTCTGAAAACAATCATATTAACAGCTCGTGATCTCCATTTCATGGATTCGTGATGACTTTCCCCTTTCAGCTTAAACAAGCAGCTAGCTCTCTAGCAAATTCCCTGGCACTGTCCCTCCTGGTGTTGAACTTTGTTGTGGGTTCTTTTTGGCTGGTCACCAAATGGTGACTCCTAAACTGTTCTCATTAAATTAATATTTAATGCTCATCATAGATTGAATGATTGTTCTTAAAGATGTTTATAATCTCATCCCCAGAAATAGTGAATGTTACTTTTTATGGCAAAAGAAATTTTGCATTTGGGATTAAGATCAGGATTTTGAGGTGAGAACATTATCTAGGTCTCTCAATGCAATCATAAGGGCCCCTAAGAGAGACAAGGGGGCATTAGAGAGAGAACACAGGCGAAGTGACAATGGAAGCAAAGATTGAAGTGATATAGCCAGAAACCAAGGATTGCTGACAGCATCTAGAATGGAAGGAATAAGGAACCACCCATGATGAAGTTTTGATGCTAGGTTAAGGAGACCCATGTCAGGCTACTGGTCTACAAAACTGTAAAAAAAAGAATGTGTTGTTTTAAGTCACTAAATTTGCAGTAATGTGTTACATCAGCAACAGGAAATAAACACAATATTTTTCCTCTTTCATATTTATTTTAGGAAGGCAAATGAAATAATTTTAGGGGGAAGAAATATGAAGTGTCCAAAAGTTTTGCAAGGCTAAACTTGTCCTATATCAGAACTCATGAACTTAAGAAGTCTTTGCAAATGTAGATTCAAATTCTCAAAGAAATCTCTTCCTAAGCTATAAGTGATGTTTATAAATACTTTTCCTCAGTCAGTAGTCCTGTAGTTCCACATTCGGCAGTCCCTTATGGGGAGACAGGCTGGAACAAAATATTTTTTTTCTTTTTTTGCCTTCAAATGCCACTACAAAGTCACTTACAAAGTTGTGAATATCAAACCTGCTTATCCTGGATGACTCAAAATCTTTCAAAGGAACACAGTATGTACTGTAGTAGCTCAACATTTCCCAGGCATTTGTATAGGAGAGATTTATAGAAGGACAAAAATTGGCACTGCTATTTGCAAGTTATAAATAACTTAAAAGATGCCATACGCTTGGCTTATGTAGGGATCTTTTTCAACTCTTGAGAGTCAACTTCACATCAGAAAAAGAAGCATTTATCAATCTTGAAAAGTATGTGTAAACTATATGATGTATAATGTGAAATTTAGGAATTGAGGTTTTTAGATACATAATTTTTGAGAAAAATAAGTAATTGCAATGTTTGATAAAGGCATTTATTAAATATTAATAAGTAAACAGATGCCCTCATTCTCAGAATATGTTTTTTTTCTACATATTTCAGAAGGGCTCAATTTTGTTTTGTTTTTTATAACTTTTAGGGAGAGAGAATCTCTTCCAGCATAGAACTTCTTAATAAATCACCTGGTTACAGATCTGAAACTGAATAGAAAATAAATCTTTTATCTCATTAAAGAGCTAGTACTGTAGGATATGTCAATTTTTAGTTTCATCATAAAATATGGCATGGCCAGGGCCATTTTAAGAGCATTAATAGCATTTATCACAAAATCAAAGGACTAAACAGAGCTGTATATATTTACTCCAGTCATGCATTTTGTTTTTATCTGTCTTTACAATAAAACAAGAGTTTCTTCTTCACTTCTCCTAAAGTATAAATTTCTGGTAAGCAATATCATAAATCAGATGAAGGTTGAATTTGAATGAATAAATAAACCATTATGAGAATGGGACACAGGTAAGAAAGTGTAGGAGAGAAAGTCTAATCCCTCAGAAGACCTAAATTCAAAGCTTTGAACCATTGCCAAAGCGCAATCTCGTCTTGGTTTACCCCATTTGGTTGAAATGGTCCCCACTCTCAAATGTACATAATATACCTAACTTAGATGGAAAGACACATCGATTCATGTACATAGGAATATATTTTTAAATGTTGAATAATATGTGAGTTTCATGATTTAAAAATATTCATTTGACCTCATCATCAGAAGAATGTCTATCTTACACGATACGTAGGAAGGGTGATTAACTTTAGTACTAAATTTCTCACCCTATATTTCTTTTTCTATAAAACTTGTTTCTTGTCACTAGTAGCACAGGTGTGAGAGGTTGGTTTCCTACCCACAGCAAACTCCAAATATGTATAAAATCACACACATCTAAATTCAAAATTATGAACTTAAAGTGTGTATTACTTTTCTACAGCTTTGTAACAAATGGTTTCAAATTTACCAGCTTAAAAGTCACCCCTTTATTTTCTCAGTTCCCCTGGGTCAGCACCCAGGAAGAGTGGAGCAGGTTTTTCTCTGGCCTAACAATACCTCATCTGATTGGGAGCCCAGGCTGTAGTTCTCATCTGTAGCTCACAGTCCTCTTCCAAGCTTATGTGGATGTTGTCAGAATGCATTTTCTTGCAGTTGTAGGACTCAGGCCCTCAGCTCCTGAGATCACATCTTTTTATAGTTGGTTCACCAAATGGTCGCTTGCCTTCTTCAAGAGGACCAGGAGGATGATTCTGATGCTTCACCCTCTTTTAATGACTCCCCCTGATTAAGGCAGGTTTACTGAGCATAATCCCGCTTTTGACTGACACAAAGTCAACGATTGGGGGCCTTAATTTCATTTGCACAAAGCCTTCATCTTGCCATGTAATCTAATCATGGGATAAACATCCATCATATTTACAGACTCTGCCTATACTCAAGGGGATTGGGTTATGGGGGCCATGTGCATCAAGATTCGGGGATTTCAGGAGCCTTGTTTGATTTGTGGCTACCACACTATGCATATGCAACAAAACTTCAAGCAATGCTGCCCAACTTGTTTCTACAACTGCTTCTTAGCCTTGTTCCTTCTCTGGATTGCCATGTTGATGCTCCACTCCCCAACAAAATGGAAATTTTGTAGTTGCCGCAGCTACCACTGTATCTCACCTTCCCTCAATCCAGTATTTCTCCACCTTTCTTTTTCATTATCCCTCCTCTATGGAACCTTCATAAACATTTGGTTTTTTCTAATCATCCAACATGACATTTTCATGCCACAGACAATACTTCTATGTCGGTGTGTGAACTGTATGCCTGCCTGTACTGCACATACAAAAAAGAGTTACACTTTTATTTCTCAAGAAAGAACTTTTGCTCCCTTGGATGCAGTATCACCCCTGTTGAGAGTGTGTTCTCTAAGGCACTTGATTTTATTTGCTTTTAAGCTCTGAATACAGTGCCAATAATAAGTTAATGCAGCATAATCTTAGAAAGAAGGCATATGTGCAGTTACATAAGTGAAGCCCTGAGCTTACTTAGAAAATGGCTATAGAATTTGAATAACCTGTCCCCTTTTTGGTACTATATTCCTTCTTCTTTGTTACCTAAGTTTGTTATTTCATTTGTGGCTAATATCTCTATTCAGGAATGGCAGGGGCAAGAGCTAAAACTCAAAATAGTGTTTTCTGAGTGTTACCAATGAATGATAGTATAAGATGTAGCAACATCAGTGGACAATAGTTCGACATACATTTCAATTTGTATAGTCTGTTTTTCTCCCAGGGTATGGATAATCACTGGTTTTTAAAATATGAAACATTTATTAAAAATAATACCCCTCAAAGTGCATTCAAATAATTAAGATGACTATAACAATTATTTGTGGTCATTTTCTTTTCTAGACTCTTTGGCACAGATAGTTAACTGTCATAAAATGTCACATGACATTGTGAACAACACTCCAAGATTCACAAGAGTATTCACAGAATGGACCAGATAGCAGAACATGGGCTGCACGACAAAGAAAGTACTATTGCCAAGCTGGTGGAGACACTAACCCTAACCTTAACTCTTACCCGAAACCCAACCCTAACCCTAAACCTAACCATAAGCAACACAATACAACCTCTGTCTTAGGTACTCATATGTGGGTGCCGAGTGTACAGGAGGTCCCTGAGATGGGGAAATATGGATAGGCCTCCATAATGCTATCAAGCACAATATCAATCTGTATAAATATATTACCTGTTTCCAGA
Organism: Carollia perspicillata; assembly: GCA_004027735.1. Taxonomy (NCBI): domain Eukaryota; kingdom Metazoa; phylum Chordata; class Mammalia; order Chiroptera; family Phyllostomidae; genus Carollia; species Carollia perspicillata. Next base: position 100 of record PVKM010018701.1, on the reverse strand, counting down.
TGGTATAGGCACCTTGTACAATACATTATTAGTGTGAGAGACTGTAAGGAAGGTGAAAATGTAATAGGTAGCTGTAGTGCCTAAAGTAAATTTCCACATC
>PVKM010018700.1:0-24826 GCA_004027735.1 Carollia perspicillata | reverse complement strand
GAGCAACACCCCCCCCACAGAAGCCTTGCTGGCTTAGGAGTTCAGTAGAGCCCCATCTTGCCCTAGTCCAGGCTCCCAACCACGACCCCTCTGCCCCAACCCACTTCTGTCCAGTTTGTGGCCCACCTGGGAGGAACCACTGGCGTTGTCTTAAATCTGTGCAGGCTGTTATAACAAAAATACAATAAATCAGGTGATTTATAAACAACAAGACATTTATTGCTCACAGTTCTGGAAGCTTCAAGTCCAAGATCGACTTACTGGCAAAGCTAGTGTCCAGTGAGAACCTGTTTCCCGATTCAAAGATGGTTGACATTTTGCTGTATCTTCACATGGAAGGGATGAGGGAACTCCCTAGTGTCTCTTTTAGGGCACAAATTCACTTCAAGGGGGGCTCTACCCTCATGATTTAATCACTTCCCAGAGGCCCTATGTCCTAATACCACAACCTTGGTGGGGATAGGATTTCAATGTATGAATTTGGGGGGGGTGGGGCGGACACAGACATTCAGTCCATAACAGGCATGTAGATAGAATGGGGGCTTCTGCTTTGAAGCTGACTGCATTTTAGCTTAGTCTCCTCCCAACCCATTAGCCTCAGGTTTCCATCACCAGCCCCTCCAAGAGCATCTGCTGTGGCCCAGGTCATCATCTGAATGCTGGGCTAAAATGTATTTCCTTCAAATGGCTGACTGCTGGGGCTGCCACTGGCCTCCCATTGAAGTGTACCTTTGGCCTGAAACCGTGACACATGATGAGAGAAAGAAGAAAGAAACACATGGGCAAGGGGGCCCTGCCCACCATTAACAGAAGTGAGAGTACTTAGGCTTCTCTTGGATTTCTGCATTTATGAGTTTTACTTATACATTGGTGAGCTATTTGAATTTTTTCCCACTGAATACTTAATGACTCAGGTACCTTTTAAGTTATTATTGAGTACCTTTTAATTTATTACTTTAATTAAGAGATTTAAAATATGTGTGTGTATGTGTAAATGTACCCCACCTCCAATTTTTTTTCAAAAAAGACAAGTCAGAAATACTTTGTTCCCTCACCCTTACCCCTTTTCTGACCTTCATTCAAGAAGCATTTATTGAGCTCCTGCTGTATGCCAAGCTCCAAACACAAATGATATAATCCCCACTCTCAAACATAGAGCACCAGAACAAGATAGACGTGGAGCCAAAATGTCACAAGTGGGACCTATGTTCTTAGCAAGCTGGACTGCTAGGATTGTGTGCTTTGGTGGATGCAGTTACATTTCATTACACTTCAATTTTTAAAATACAGAGCCAAACACACAATATTGGCAAATGAATCCCCCACCCTCCATGCTCAGATCCTGCTGGTTTTACATTCCAAGGACCTCCATACTCTGCCTCCACTGAGAGGGGACCACTCCCTCCTCCCAGGTGTCCCTTATGCTTTCAGACCCAACCTCATTGCCTAGGAGTGGCATGCACCCCCAGACTGGGAGCCCCTGAGGCAGGGTGGGGCAAATCCACCCTGCCCTCTAGCACCCAACCCGGGGCCCTGCCCAGAGTACCCTTGATGAAGAAAGGTGTCCTGTGAGTGGGTGGGAGGATCGGCTCTCCCATCTCAGGGCAGAGCCCTGGGGACCTGACCGAACGGGATGCAGCTTCAGCCTGGGTCTCCCCTCCCCTCATCCCTACCTCAGGGAAGGACCAATCAGGACTTGGCTGGCCCTGGCTCCTGGGGGCCCTGGCCTCATAATCTGGAGTCCATGGTGGTGCCCATGATGCTGCTCAACCTGGTAGAAGTAGACAATAAGCTGGCAGGCAACTACACAGAGCTGAGGGACTGGTGAGCCCAGAGGATTCTGAAGCATATCCAGGTGGGGGCAGGAGGATGACGCCAGCTGCCAAACAAGGCCTGGACACTGGGGAGCAAAGCAACCTGCACCCCCACCCTCAAAGCTCCTCCTTTGCCCACCCTGCCCCCAACCTGGGCCCTGCTGGTCCCCTTCACAAATGGGGAGACACAGGGAGGCTGAGCCAGGGAGAGGTGAGGCCCAAGACCCTCAGGAGGGTAGAGGTCCCAGGGAGCTGGGTGGGACCAAGGACAGGAGGGAGGGTACCAGGTATGTCAGAGAGCAGGAAACCCAGAGTCAAGCCCTTCCAGGGCTCCGTGTGTTCCAGGACAGCCACTTTGGTGGCAGTGGTAGGATCTCTTGGTTGGAGATGGTAGGTGAGTGGCAGGTGCCTGAAGAATGAGGTGCAGCCTCAGCCTTGACTCAGAAGGCCTCTCAAGACCAGGAGCTGACTGCACACTGGGTGGCTAAATGGGACAGGCCTAATAGTGAGGGTGGGGACTGTTGACTCTGAACTTCAAGAAGCTTCACATCACCAAGCCAGCTATGGAATGGTATGGAAAGGCATGGAAGACACATTTGGCCTATGGTAGATGGCCAAGGCCAACAAATCCCAAATCTCACTATCAGAAAATGAATTTCTGAGATTCAGTAATAAGTCTGAAATTTATCTTTAAAGATACCTGTTATAATTTTGTTTTCCATTGTCACCCTCCAAGTTTCAGGGTTGGCCTTCTGGTGCAGGAACCCTGGTCTTAGCCTGCCCCTGACTCTTTGGGTCCCTGTGTCCTTGCTCTCTTTGCACTGGCTGCTGCATAATGAGACCTGATGCTTTTCAAGAAGTTCAATGCAGTTCAGAAGAAAGGTTTCAGTACCTTGTTTTCCAGAAAGAACTTTGTACCCTGGGTTAACAGTTTGGTCAAATCTCAAAAACCCTTTGTCTTTAGTTACTGAAAACAGTCAGTGTCTATCTATATCAGTACTTGTGACAAGATTTCCTGTACATTTTTCAGCAACTGTTTTCCTAAAGTATTTTGTAAAGTGTGGTTTGAAGTTAATTTAGGTGAGGTCAAAAAGTGTTTTTAGAACCTCACTTTTCTCTAAAACTTGATTCTTTTCTTCATATGTTCACATTATTATTTCACGATCAGAGATGATTTATAAAAGACACAATTGTATACAACTTTAGAGATTTTTCTCCTCGAGGTTCTGCTTTATTTCATTCTTGCAAAATGAGAATTCCCCATAGGACTTTTTCTGAAAACATTCATGACCTAAAAGGAACCAAACAACTGAATACTAAATTCCATTCCTAAAGTGCTTTTACATAATTCTACAAACGCCATGTCCAGACAAGATTCATCCTCACTCACGTAAGTCAGAGCCAAGCAGTTAGGTTGTTGGGGCAGTTCTACTTCACACAGTCACTCAGAGACCCCAGCTCCTTACATCTGGTTTCTCCTCTCTCCTACAGTAGTGCTTCTCAAGCCATCTATGATAAAAGATCAGTTTATATCCCCTGATGCAATGCAGACCAAGATTTTTCTAGCAAACAATAAACATATAGTGATATTGAATTTCTATAAAAGCTTCACAACACTTCCTCCTGATATCTGTACTAGCCTCATCATGGACTGCTAATAGATGGCTAGTGGTGCAGAGACCATGCCCAGGAGCTCAACTTTAAGGGCATTGCCTCAACTTCAGGATCAGCTCCATAAAGGTCAAATCTGTGCCATACCCCCTTCCACCCCAGCACTTCAGTGGCATTTTCCTGATCACTAGGGTAGTCATGTTGAACATATATATATATGTTCAACATGACTATATATATATATATATATATATATATATATATATATATAGAGAGAGAGAGAGAGAGAGAGAGAGAGAGAGAGATCATTAGCATTGTTGACACTTTTGCAAACTGCTTGTTCAAATTCTTTGTTATTTTTCCCATTGACTTATAGTTCTTTTCATATACTTGATATTAACCCTTCATTTGTCATACATGTTGCATATGCTTCCTTCCACGCTGTTATTTATTTTAACTTTGTTTATAGTGCATTTATTGGGATACGGAGGTTGTATTTTTCATCTTGACGATGTCAAATGTCTCAATTTTCTTTTACGGTGTCTGTACTTTGTGCCTCACTTAGTAACACCTCCCCTCCCCTCCCCTCCCCTCTTCTCTTCTCTCTCAAATCAATAAATGTATACTCAGGCGAGGATTTTTTTTAAAAAGCCATGTGGGCCTGATACAGTTTTCAAGGCTTGATCTTTGACTATCTTTACATTTTTTCTACAGATATTAGTTTATTCTGATTTTATGCTTTTAAAAAAGATTTTATTTATTTATTTTTACAGAGAGGGGAAGGGAGGGAGAAAAAGAGGGAGAGAAATATCAATGTGTGGTTGCCTCTCACACGACCCCTACTGGGGACCTGGCCCACAACCCAGGCATGTGCCCTGGCTGGGAATCAAACTGGCAACCCTTCAGTTTGCAGGCCCACACTCAATCCACTGAGCCATAACAGCTAGGGTTGATTTTATGCTTTTTGACAAATTATTATAATTTGTGTTTTCCTAGAAAATTATCTATTCTATCTAGATTTTCCAATGTATTTATATAAAGCTGTATATATTCTCTTACATTTTTAAATAAAATTGTGTCTGCATCTGAAGTTATATAGCACCCTATTTCCTATGATATTTATTTATTTATTCACATTCTTTTCTCCTGACCAAAATTGCCATGATTTTGTGCATTGTTTATTTTGGTCTTCCAACTATTATGGATTTTTTGCTTTTATTTTTCTTCATTAATCATTATTCTCAGTATCAGGGACTTTGCTTTGGTTTGTAAATTCTGATTTTAATGCTCTGGATTCCATGAATATGATTTCTGCTTTTGGACTTGTCACGATTTTCTTTTCTTTTTCAGTTTTTCTTTTTTAAAATATATTTTATTATGTCATTACAGTTGTCCCAATTTTCACCCTTTGCCCTTCTCTGCCTGGTACCCACCTTCCCTCCAGCAATCCCCTCCTTAGTTCATGTCCATGGGTCATGCATGTAAGTTCTTTGGCTTCTCTATTTCCTGTACAATTCTCAACATCCCCTGTCTATTTTGTACCTACTGATTATTCAGTTTAATCCCTGCACCTTTTCCCCCATTCTCCCACTTCCCCCCTTCCCGCTTCCAGTTGAAAACCCTCCAAATGATCTCCATATCTATGATTCTGTTTCTGTTCTGGTTATTTGCTTTGTTTCTTTGGGGATTTTCTTTTAGATTCAGTTGTTTCTTTTAGATAATAGTTGTGAATTTGTTGCCATTTTAATGTTCATAGTTTTGATCTTCTTTTTCTTAAATAAGTCCCTTTAACATTTCATATAATAAGGGCTTGGTGGTGATGAACTCCTTTAGCTTTATCTTGTCTGGGAAGCACTTTATCTGCCCTCTGCCAAAAATAAAAGTATAAAACATTGCTTGCTACACAATAAAGTGGAGCAGAATTTCACCGTCCTTTGAGTCATGTCGTTATTCTGTCTCTCATCACCAACGCCTTACCCCCTCTCGACCTTCAGACCCATGGACTCTGCCGCAACCGGACCGCAGCAGCCCTTCCATTCTAAATGAGAGCTTTGCTGGATAGACTAGTCTAGGTTGTCGGTCCTTGCCCTTCATCACTTTGAATACTTCTTGCCAATCCCTCTTGCCTGCTAAGTTTCTTTTGAGAAATCAGCTGATAGTCTCATGGTTATTCTTTTGTAGGTAACTCTCTGCTTTTCTCTTGCTGCTTTTAAGATTCTCTCATTATCTTTAACTTTGGCATTTTAATTATGATGTGTCTTGGTGTGGGTCTCTTTGGGTACAACTTGTTTGGGACTGTATGTGCTTCCTGGACTTGTATGTCTATTTCCTTCACCAAATTAGGGAAGTCTTCTTTCATTATTTTTTCAACTAAGTTTTCAATTTCTTGCTCTTCCTCTTTTCCTTCTGGCATCCCTGTAATTCTGATGTTGGCACATTTGGAGATGTCCCAGAGTCTTCTTATACTGTCCTCATTTTTTTTTTTTTGAATTCTTGTTTCTTCTTTCTGTTCTGATTGAATGTATATTTCTTCCTTATGTTCCAAATCATTGACCTGAACCCCAGCTTCCTTCCCTTGACAGTTGGTTCCCTGTAGATTTTTCTTTATTTCACTGAGTGTAAACTTCATTTCTTCTTTTATGTTCTTGCCATACTCAGTGAGTTCTTTCAGCATCTTGATCACCAGTGTTTTGAACTCTGATAGGCTGGCTATCTCTGTTTTGTTTAGTTCTTTTTCTGGGGTTTTGTTCTGTTCTTTCATTTGGGCCATATTTCTTTGTCTCCTCAGTTTGGCAGACTCCCTATGTATGTTTCTGTGTACTAGGTAGAGCTGCTTTGACACCCTGTAAGAGGCACCTGTAAATTTTGTGGGACGGAGCCTCAGGTAATCACAGGGTGGGGCAACCTGCTTCTCTGCTTTGTGGCTCTATGTGGGGAGAGGGCTCAGATAGGGGACTGTGCCACTGCCTGGCTTCTAGGGGTTTGCCCAACACTCACCCCATTTCCAGTCACTTCAACCACTACCCGTGTATGAGTGACACCCTTCCAGCTGTTGCCTTGGTGTTGAATCCCAGAGTGGGTGGGTTTCCATGTGTTTTAAGACAGTGCAGGCCCTTTAAGCAAAGTTTCCTGAAAATCCAGCTGTTTCTTCTGCCAACCCAACCCCCAATGGTTTGTACAGCCAGAAGTTATGGGGATTTATCTTCCTGGCACTGCAACCCTGAGCTGTGTGTTCTGGCCTGAGGATGGAATCGCTTACTCCCAAGGTATCCCTCCCTATTTTTAGCCACCACATGTGTATGTGGGACCACCCATGCCCATTCCACCACCACCATTGCCACATCTCCATGCCACACTGTGTCTCCTTGCCTCACTGCCTCATCTCTGCGTCTCCACCCCTCTTACCCATCTGGATGAATGTGGTGTCTTTAAACCCTTGGTTGTCAGACTTCCATACAGTTTGATTTTCTGACAGTTCTAGGTGTTATTTGTTTTGAGATTTAATTGTAATTCTATTTGTGGTTTTGTGAGGAGGCAAAGTGGGTCTACCTATACCTCTATCTTGACTAGACTCAAGATTTTCTTTGTAACCAAATGCATAATTGGTTTTGGATAATGTTCCATATACTTCTGGGAAAAATCTGTATTATCTGATGTTGGGTACAGTTAGTTATACACGGTGTATCTGTTAGGTCAAGCTCATGACTTGTTTTATTCATATCTTCTATATTCTTATTTATCCTTTGTCTCCTTGGTCTGTCAATTCCTGACAGGTATACAATGAGTATCTTCTACTGTAATAATGTCAATTTCTTTTTGAACTTCTATCAGTTTTTTGCTATACATATTATGAAGATATATTTGGCACAAATGTTTATGTCTGTTATAACTTCCTTGGGCTTGTGTCTTATTTATAGAAATATTCATATTTGTCCTTTTGGAAGCTTTTGCTTTGTTTTGTATTTTACATGATAATAGTACTGTTCTACCTGCTTTTTGTTCTTTTGGTATTTTCTTGGAACATTTTTTATCAATTTATTTTGACCCTTGTCATGATTTGTTTTATAATAAGACCCTGAGTTTGTTGGAGGTATCAATGTGCCAAGTTTCAAAATTACACTTCCCAGCCTCCCTTGGAGATAGGAGTGGCCAAAGAAATCAGTGTGGAAGTTATTGGAAAGGCATTGGATTCTGGAAAGTTCTTTGCAGACAGCTGAATTACTGGAAGCTGCTTCCTTTTGGTCCTCTTCTACCCCTTTCTTTTTCTCCCAACCTGGAACACATATGGTGGCTGGAGCTTCAGCAGCTATCTTGGCACAGTAAAGAAAATGCTAACAGAGTTATAAAGAACTTTCTTTTGAAATCTTTAAGCAACTAACTAAAATGAGCAACTGCCTACTCTCAACTATTTTAATACATGACAAAAATAAACTCTTTGTGTGTAAACAACCCTAGTTGCATGTCTGTTATTCCATCAAACACAGTTCTTATGTTCCAATGCCTGTGGAATAAACCAGCATTATTAATATTTTGTGTATCCTTCTAGAGATATTCTTTTTATTTTCATTATTCTGAGCAAATTTTACTTTTAATCATGGAAATTCCTAGACATACACAAAACAGGAAATAGTATAATTAGCCTCCATATACCCATCATCCAGCTTCAACCACTATCTGTCAGTAGTCTATGTATGCACATGCACACACACATTCTTGTTTTAAACAAATGTCAGCATACTATTAACAATGTATGCTGGGGATGGCTCCATAACAGTACATAGTTTCTTCATTCTCTTTAATGTCTATCTAGTATTCTTTTATCATTTCACACAATGCAAATATATCTGTAGAATCAATTCCTAGATGAGGAATTGCTGGGGCAAGAGGTACCATATTTAGCTGTATATAATGCATACCATGTTTTTGGTCCAAATTTTGAGGGAAAAAAATTTTGTTTTATTTTTTAAATTCAATTTCTTATTTACTTATATTTAGATACTTGTTTTTTGTATAATAATAAAAGAATTATGGCAAATACTTTTGAACATATTATGGTACCAGAAATTTTATGTAACAAATAATTACAAAACACAAGAACAGATATAAGATATTTCAGGCACTACCTGTGTATAATGTGCATCCTTATTTCCCTCTCAAAAAATTAGGCAAAACAGTGTGCACTATACATGGCAGAACATGGCATATGCATTTGTAATTTTGATAGAAGTCACCAAATTACCTGCATAGAAGTTGTGCCAGCACCAACTCCTATCAGCCATGTAAAAGGGTGCCTGTTTATACATACCTTCACCACATAGTGTGCTAGCAAACTTTTCTACTTTTGCCAATCTGATAAATGAAAAACAGGCATCTCACTGTAGTTTTAATTTTGACTTATCTTATTTAGAAGTTGTTTGTATTTCTTTCCTGTGAACTGTACTCACAGCTTTTGCCCATTTTTCTACTGAGTTTTTGGCATTTTTCATAGTATTTTATAAGAGCAACTTACATAATAGGAAAATTAGCCTCCTTTCCTCTAATAGAAATTGCAAATAATTTTTCCAACTTTTGCTTGGACTTTGGTAACAATAATTTTTGTATTGAAGAAATGGTTTTTATGTGTTGAACAAATCAAGCTTTTCTTTTTTGGCTTCTGAGGTCTAAGTCATACTTTAAAAGATCTTCCCTCCTCCAACATTACATTTTAAATCTACTATGGTTACTTCTAGTATTTATATTGTTTGATTTTTGTAACCTTTACATCTGATCAATTAGAAATTTAGTTTGTTGTATATTGTGAGGTAGATATTCAACTTTATATTTTCCCCAATGTCCACCTAGGTGTCCCAACACCATTTATTGAGTAATCCATGTTTCCTCCACTGAACTGAAATAATATTTTAATCACCTATTAAATTCTTCTTTGTATTTGGGTATATTTTAGACTTTCTATTTTTTTCTATTGTTCTGTCATTCTATTACTATGTCAGTACAACACAAATTTTTTATTATTATGTCTTAATATCTGATAGGACTATGTCCCTTTCATTAGTTTTTCTTTAAGAATATTTCTGGGTTTTTTAAGCTTCTGGTTTTTTAGATTAATGTTAGAATCATCTTGACAAGTTCCCCCAAAATTCTATCATTGTATTTTTGAGATTGTATTTAATTGATAGGTTGATGTAGGGGGATTTTGCATCTTTACAAAGTTAAGTTTTCCTTTCTGAAAACATGGTAGACACTTGCATTCATTCAGGCCTATTTCATGTCCCCAAGGAACATTTTAAACTTTTCTTTACATAGATCTTACATATTTCTTGTTAAGTTTATTTCTAGATAGTTTATCTTTTTTGTTTAATGGAGTCTTTTATTATATCTTCTATCTTGTCATTTATCTAAATTATTTTGTACCCAGACAATTTACTGTATTCTCCTTACTCTTTATAACATTTTTAAAGGTAGATTTTTTTGGGGGGGGGCTTCCAGATGTGAAGGCATATCATCTGCAAGAAACTATCATCTTAATTCTGCTTTCTAATGTTTAAAACTTTCAAATTGTGATGTACAGCATGGATGCAGAGAAAGGTGTAAATCATACATTTTACATGCATTTTCTGCACTTTGTATAAAGTAAATGTACTCTCATAACCACCCCCAGGTCAAGAACTAGAGCCTTGCCCTCTAATCCTGGCATGTCTCCCCACAATCACCTACCTCTGCTTCCCAAACTTCTATGGAAACCATTTTCTTGCTTTTCATCAGAGTTTTTCCACCTATACATACATATATCCATAAATAATATGACTTAATTTTGCCCATTTTTAAACTTTATATAAATCAAAATATAATTTATGTATTCTTTTGTGTTTTGGTTCTTTCATTCAACACTATGTCTTTAAAATTCATCCATGCTGTGGTATATATAGTTTATTCCTTTACATTTTTGGGAGATATTTCACTGTATAACTTTACAACAGAGCATTTATCTGTTATATTTCTGCTTGGTATCTGGGTTGTTTTCAGCACCCTAATGCTATGATGAAGCATTATATGAGAATTTTGTGGCTGCCACAATGAATTACCACAAACTTGGTGGTTTACAGGAACAGAAATTTGTCTCACAGTTTTGGAGGCCAGAAGACCATCATGATCAAGGTGTCAGTGTGGTCACACTTGCTTTTAAGGTTCTAAGGGAGAATCATACCCTGTTTCTTCCAGTTTCTGGTGGATACAGGAGACATTCTCTTGGCTTGTCTGCCTCTCTCCACATCACTCCAATGTCTGCCTCTCTGATCACATGGCCTTCTCCTTTTCTGTCTGTCTCAAATCTCCCTCTGTTTGCCTCTTATAAGGACACTTGTCAATGGATTTAAGGCCCACCCAGATAATGCAGGATGATCTCATCTCAAGATTCTTAACTTCATCATATCTTCCAAGATCCTTTTCCTAAATAAGGTCACTTTCACAGTGTCTAGGGCATCAGGGTGTGCATAATTTTTGGAGGAGCCACTATTAAACCCATTGCAACCATTTACACTTGTTTCTTTAGTTTGTATACTTGGCAGTGGAATACTGGGCCACAGAGGAAATATGCCTTCGATTTTTCTGCAAAATGCCAACCTGTTTTCTAACACACCCCCATCAACAGTGTGTTAAAGTTTTTCTATTGCTGCACAGCCTTGCCAACTCTTAGAGTCATCAAACTTTTCAGTTTCTGCCAAACTGGTGGGTGTGTAATGGTATCTCATGGTAGCATTAGTTTACAGTTCTGTAATAACAAATGAAGTTGAACACCTTTCATATGTTTGTGGATCTTTTGTCTTTTCAAGGCTTATTTTTCTATTGTGTTACTTGTCTTTTTCTTGTTATTTTCTTTCTTCTCTCTTCTAGTTATGAGAACATTTCCAGTCATGTGTGTTTCTTTTCTCTTCTCCAAGTCTCCCATCAGAATCTCTCAGGCGGCCAACCCTAACCAACACCTACAGGAAAGATAATTCTGGGAAGTGTAGTACAGGGTTAGCCCAGTTGACAGATCACAAAGTAACCCCAATTGTTTTATTTAACTCTCCTCAAATTACTTAGTTTGCATGTACCATCTGTTTCCTGTCAGGCTACTGACTGATTCAGATGTGTAGTATTTTTTAATCATTCAATAAAATGTTCTCCAGTTTTCATCATGTTATTGTCTTTGAGCCATGGGTTATTTAAATATGTATTCTATCATTTCTAAACATGAAGCTTTTTCCAGTTATCTTTTTGTTACAAGTGTAAGGACCCCCTGGAACACATCTGTGGGTGAACAAGTTGGGCCTGATGCATAGGGAGTTGCAAGGCATCTCAGAAAGAGTGTATTAAAAACCCTATGATAGCCTGGCTGGCATAGCTCAGTGGATTGAGCGCAGGCCTGCAAGCCAAACGATTGCGGTTCGATTCCCAGTCAGGACACATGCCTGGGTTGCAGGCCAGTTCCCAGCAGGGGACACATGGGAGGCAACCATACATTGATATTTCTCTCCCTCTCTCCTTCCCTTCCCCTCTAAAAATAAATAAATAAAATCTTAAAAAAAAAAAAGACCCTATGATAATGTTTGGGCTTTGGTTGGGTGATCTTGGGGAGAGTCCAAAGAAGCAAGGGTTTGCTATAGATTGCTGTCAGAAAGCAAAGGCAATTCTCTGATCGAAGATCACAATCCATCTTCTCTGTAGAGAGAGCAGAGTACTACCAGGGTAAAGCTGTGGCTGGGAAAGCAGGAACAGAAAATGTTCGGTGCTTGTGAGTTACACATTGACCTTGGTTTTATCTGTGCTTAGAAAAAATCATGAAGTAGCCTTGCTTTGTTTCATTTTATCATGGTTTTAAAGTAACCTTTTCTGAGGTTGGTATTCTATGAGATTGTTTATACCCAGCAAGAGAACAACATAACCTAGCTGTGAGAGCCAGGCCAGCTTGCAGATGCCAGGGGCTGCTGTTTTGTTCTTTTTTATCCTTTCTCATGGATTTCTAGCTTAATTACCCTGTGGTCAGAGATCATGCTCTGAATAATTTTGATCCCTTGAAACCTGTTAAGACTTATTTTAGGGTCTAGTATGTGGTCAATTTTTATTAAAGTTCCATGTGTGCCCAAAAGAATGTACAGTCCGCAGTTGGTACATTCTATACACATCCATTAGATCAAGCTGCCAATGGTTCAAATCTATATCCTCACTGATTTTTTTTATCTGCTTGATCTACCAAGTACTGAGTAAGGTGTGTTAGTCTCCCAACTCCACATATGAATTAGCCTTGCTAAAAAAACATTTTTGTGAACCCAAATCTCATCAGCCCTTTGAATTCAACTACCAATTTATAGGAAATATAAACTTCAGAGGAACTTGTTAAACTACCCCACAGGGAGGCAATCATCAACATCCAGACTGTGGGAACTCTAGAGTACAAACAACAGTTTTCTCAGCAAGGGGGAAAAACAGATAGAGGGAGAACCTGAAGATGAAAAGACACTTAAAAACATGACATTCCATGTGTAGACTTCAGTTGGTTCCTAATTCAAACAAACAATTAAAAAAATGTGGCAATGGAGAATTTGAACACTGACTGCATATTTGTTGGTAGTAAAGAATTATTGTTAATTTTTCATGTGATAATGGCATTGTAGTTCTGTTAATAAAGAGACTGTCTTTTAGAGATACATACTTAAATTTTATGGGAGTGACAACCCATCATCTTTGCCATGTCAAAATATTTTATAATGTTTTTTATTTGGAAATAATTTCAAACTTAGAGAAAAGTAATGAGAGTAGTACAAAAAGGACCCATATACACTTTAACCAGATTTAACCATTATTAATGTTTTGCCCCATTTACTTTATCATTCTTATCCTCTCTATCTTTGCTGCTCAAAGCAAGAGTCTTCTCTTCAGCCCCATTTATTTGTCTCTTTATTATTTGTTTGGACTTAACATTTCCATTTTCCATTGGTTTATAATTCATTACTGTCATTACTTATTTGGTGCTCAAACTGTCCCACATTTGGCCAGTATAAGTTTATTAAGGTAGTTCCAGTGTCCTTTTGATATGCCACCATCATTTTTTGAGCACTTCCTTACTTCCTGTCTCAGTTCTGAAATCAGCCAGTTTCTTTTAATAAGGAACGACATTACTGACCAAGGTCTGGGTCCTAGATGCACTTGTTGCTACTGGGATTTTCCAGTGGAAGGAACTAGGAAATACATGCATGTACTTATATGTATATATACATACATATTTACACACACATATCTATGTGTACATATGTCTGCATACACACCTATACCTTCATTCCACCTCCATCCCCACAGGCTTCTTTCTTGTCTCCTCCATCTCATATTTGTGCCTCCCTGACAAAACCTTTTCTCATTTCCCCAGTTCTATAATACATCAAAGATACTTTCAAAATTGCTTCACACTTGCCACTATCAAAAACGAACCTAAGAGCTTGGGATCTCTTGGTAGTCCCCTTGCCTCTGCAACCTTGTCCAAGAATGCAGGTAGGTAGTCAAATAAACTTAAAAATACATTTTTAAAAGCAGTGTTTATGAGTTCCTTGGTGTTTTATTTCACCCTCAGCGTGGTTATGGTGTTCAGTTGACATACAATTAGGTTCATTTGCTTTCAATTTTAGCTTTTTCACTTCCCATTCTTATTGGTTCTATTTTCTGAATATGAAGAACATTAACATGATCGCAAAAGTCAAAACTAATAAAAAGTCATACTCAGACAAATACAGCTCACTCCCGTACCCTTTTTGCTCCATTTTCCCACCCTTTGTCAGCAACCACCTTCTTTGCTCTCTGGGTTATCCTTCCTCTGTTTCTTTTTGTAACGATTAGCAGATGTGTGTATATTTTCTTATTTCCTTTGTTCATTACTCAAAAGCACCACACCTATATTCTCTTTGCACTTTGCTATTTTCACTTAACGATAACTTCTGTAAGCCATGCTACATCAGTTCACAGAGAGCTTCCTAGTTCTTTTTTACAGCTACATAATTATCTATAGTTTTACATTTTGATGTAGTTAGATATATCTTTACCTTTGTGCTTTTTGTACCTTATTTAAGAAAGTTTCAGAAAATTTCCTACTACAAGGTCGTTTTTCTTGTATTTTATTTTAATGGTATTTGAGTTTTGTTTTCACATTTATATCTTAAACTCCTCTGGAAATTATTTTTGTCCTATTAGAGTGTACAATCTTTATATCCTTCACTTAAATTTGATAATTATCTCCATAAAGTGTTGCACATTTTTTATTAGTCTTACTCATAGATACCTTTTCATTGTTATTGTTCTTGTGAATTATATTCCCTTTGTCTCTATCTCATTTTCTATTTGGTGATTGATAGTATATGGGAATACTAACGATGTATACATGCTGATTGTTTATCTGGCTACTTGGTGTACTTTTTATTAATTTTAATAAGTTGTTCATTGGTTCTCTTTCTTGTAATATATAATCTATAATCCAATAATCCTCAAATACTGATCATTCAGTCCCCTTTTTTTGTAATTCCCATCCTGCTCATTTCTTTTTTTTTTTTTTTCTTTTTTGCATTGGCTAGTCCTTCCAATGAAAGGCCAACAGTGGTGGTGGTAGCAGGCAGAGAGAGTGTGTCCTGCATCAATTCTGATGGCTGTTAAAGGGATTTTGGTAGGTAATCTTCATTAGGTCACAGAAGTTGTCTTCTAGTCTTTGTTTAATAAGAATTTTCAGGTACAGCTGTTGATTCACTTCTTCTAATTCCTTTTCCATATCTATTGAGATGATAAAATTATTTTTCTCTGTGAATCTGTTATGTAGTAAATAACAATAAGAGATTTTTCTGATGCTGAACCATCCTTGTACTCATAGATACATCTTACTTAGTGGTATTGTGTGTGCATGGGTTTAATATATTGTTGGATTCATGTTTTCCTAACCACTTTATTGAAATATAATTCATATACCAAAAAATTCAGTCTTTTAAAATGTACAAACTAGTGGTTTTAGTTGCTAAATTCAATTGCAAATATTTTCTTTAGGATTTTTAAACTTTCTTTTACTATACTTGTCTAGTTTTTATGTTAGCCTAGATTCATAAAAATAAACTTGATATATTTTTCTCCTTGTCTAATAGTTTGACCAGTTCATATAAGTTAGGAGTTATCTGATCCTTGAAATCTTGTTTAAAAAAATTTTAATGCTTGGAGTTCATTTTACATCTGGGAAATTTCTGAATAGTGCTGTAAGTTCTTTCATTGTGACTTTTTAATTCAGTCTTTCTATATCTTCTTGAGTCAATTTTGGTAACTATTTATACTTTTCTGTATTTTTATGTCCTCTAGATTTAAGATATATTGTCATAATTTGTTCATAGTATTCTGTTATGGTTTAAAGAAATCCCTACTATACCTTTGGCCACATACCCTTTTTCATTCCTGCTATTGTGTGCCCCCGCCCTGTTATTTGCTTGATCATTTTTGTTCAAAGTTTGCATATTTCATTAGTCTTTGTAAATAATCAGCTTTTGGTGGTAATTATTTCTGTTTTCTGTCTTATCTTATTATTTCTGTTTGCTATTTCATTAATTTCTTCATTCATTTTTATGATTTCTTTCATCTAAGAGAGAAGGAGGTGGGAAAGAGGACCTTCAGGTCTCAAGCCAGGTGACTGAAAGGATGTGAGGCTGGTGTAGGAACAAAATCTGGAGTGTGCACAGAGCCCTCTCAAGACAAAAGAGGGGCCTCAATTTCAGGTTGAAGTAGACATTGCTTAATGCATACTAATCCAAAAGAAGCAGGAAAAGCAACTAAAACAGGAAACAAGGCATTTATGACAGCCATCCACCCCACCTGTCTGAACCCTTGGGTACTCCCCAATGGACTGATTGATCTGCCAGCTTTGTTCCTTTGAGGCAACTGCAATGGCCTGCCAACTTCATTCCTTTGGGGCAACTTCAATGGCCTTTTCCTCCACGTTCTGAGATTCTGAGGCCATTGAATCCCATCTGTGTCAGGAACTTTTTAATCCTTCCCATGTTCCCAAATAAGCACAATTAAATCCTAGGTGCATGGGACTCACTATAGCAGGGATTAAATCTTCCAGGCCTGCTTCCTAGTTCTCACAATCCATTCAGATTGTGCTGTACTACTCAGGGTCTGAGTGGCCAAGGCCAGTGGACTGTGGTGGCCCTCTCAAAAAATTTCCATATACTAACCCCTGGAACCTGTGAATATGACCTTATATGGCAAAAGGTACTTTGCAGAAGTGATGAAGTTAAGGACCTTGAGATAAGTAGATGATCCTGGATTATCTGGGTGGGCTCTGACTGCCACTCTGTCTGTATACTTACAACAGGGTGATCTGAAAGACAAAAGTGAGAGGGTAATGTGATGAAAGTAGAGAGATTTAAAGATGCTTTGCTGCTGGCTTTGATGGTGGAGGAAGAGGCCAGGAGCCAATGAATGCAGCTCTAGAAACTAAAAAAGGCCAGAAAATAGATTTTCCTCTAGAACCTCCAGAGGGAGCAGAGCCTTGCTGACACCTTGAATCCGGCCCAGTGAAACTGACTTCAGACTTCTGACCCTGCCCCTCAAATTGTATAAGCTCTGGGGCCCCTCATTTGTGCAGGCTCCTTCTTAGGTCCTGGAAGGTGGCCTACCAATTTTGTATTTGTAATTTTATGTTCTTTTTCTTCAAGAGAGCCCCACAAACCACCTATGCCCATGCCTAAACCACCCACTGGCAAATGAATAAGAATCCCCATAAGTGGGTTACTGTGACCAGCAGAATTCCAAAATGGCTCTGACAAAGACTCTCTCCTTCACCAAACTCTATTCAGGCTCCTCTGAGCCCTCTTCTTGACTAAACCTTGGCCTAAACCTTGGCCTATAAAGACTTCAACAAAATACTAAGAAACTTTCTAACAGCTCAGGTCTGCATTCTTAGGATGATACTAGCCCCCTGGAAGTGCCTACCTGACAAAACACAAGGCTGACAAAAGAACTGACTATTGCAGCCAATACTTGAGGACCCCTGTCTCCCAGCCTCCATGGGAGGGCAGGAGCCATACTTCAAAAAGTGCCAGTTAGCAGACCTAGACAGATTTCACATGGAGCATCCTCTCCCTTCTCTCCTTTCTGTAATTTTTTATTGCCCTGACTCTACTGACATGGGCTCACTGCCCTCCCTGCTCCCTCATTATCCATTTAAAATATTCAGGTACCTCTGTACAAATTGGAATTGTGTTGAGTTCACACTAGACTCTTTTCCCTATTGCAATAGTATATTACTGAATATCATCTGTCTTTGCCACTTTAACTAGGGTTTGGGTTTGGATTTCTTTAACATCTCCGAAATCTCTGCCACCTGCGCTATACTGCCTGCACGATGCCCCAGGCCGCAAATCTGATGAGCCCATGACAGGGTTATGTTCTATGGCATGGGTGACTTTAAGGAGACATTATCCTCAGTGGCCTTGCCTAATCCCAGGAGTCCTTTAAATCTGAGTCTAAAGGCCAGAGACAGGGTAGTCAGAAATTGAGGGCATGAAAATGATTCACAGAGAGGGAAGTTCTTCTGTTGGGTTTGAAGATGGAAGGGGCCATGTGGCAATAAATGTGGGTGACCGCTGGGAGCTGAGAACAGCCCCTGGATGACAGCCAGCAAGGAAACAGGGACCTTGTTCCTGTAGCCACAAGGAGCTGAACCTGGCCAGTGACCTTAATTTGCCTTCAGAGCAGAAGGCAGCCTAGCAACATCTGTGAGACTCTGAGCAGAGGACCTGGCCATGTTATGCCTGGAGCTTCCAACTGAAAAAACTGTGAGCTAATAAGTGTGTGCGGTAACCTGGCACCCAGAAATGGCTGATGAATACACCTACCCATCGTGGTTTGGGCCCTAACTGGAGAGAGATGAGCACATAGCTGCAGCAGGCTAACACCCAAAAGATGGGGCTCTATTCCTCCTCTTCCTGTAGATTCCAGCACAAATGTCACTTTAGGATCCATCCCCTGCCCCCTCTCCTCCTAGAGGTGGCCTTCTGGAGGTGGCCCCAGCCTTTCCTGGGTGGTCCTGGCCTGAGTCATGGGACTCTCTAAGTTAGAACACATGTTTCCATCAGCTTACAGGGCGCCTGGCATTTTCTTACACAGCACTTTTCATCATTTGTAATCATACATGTAACTTTTCAATGTCTAGACTGTGATATCAAGTGCCTGGCACACAGTTGGTGCTCAATAAATGAAATGAATGAGCAGCTGCATTGGAGACAGGAGTGTCAAGTCAGGGAATAGCTTTGGAATCTCAGGAGGTGAAGAAAAGGAGCATAGAAGGGTCTGGGGAAGGTGATGGGGAGAGAGACTGGCACTTTCTCTCACCAAGGTCACAGGAGTGTAGAAGAGCAGGGCTGGGTTCAAGGAAAGAAGGAGAAGGTGTGGGCCCATAGAGGGCACTTGGGTGTAAGTGCTTGAGGGGGTCAGGCCAAGGGTTTGCCCATGAGAGCAGAGGACCAAGGTGGGGAGTGGCACAAACAACAGGGACACTCAAGGTGGGTGTGACTGATGGGGCGAGCCTAGAAGGGTCAGATTTTACACGTGTAGAATAGTGCAGGCACAGGAAGTGACACCGTAGGGCAAAGAGGATGCCAGCCCCTTCTCCTGCCCCTGTGATATATGGAGCAAGAGGAAGAGTTCCAGGTGGTAGCCACTGCAGACATCCATGCCTCAACTGAAGCAGGAGGTGGAGAAAAAGGAGGTGCAAGGGCCAAGGGTAGTGGCACAGTGGGGAGCAGGGAGAGGACAGGTGGCCAGGGAGATGGCATCTTAGTGTGGGCCAGCAAAAGTGGGGAGGTGTATCTGGTGGGGTCAAAAGCAACCAATTTTTCCAAATGGACTACTGTGGACACTGGTAGCCCACTCACAGGGCTCTAGGTGGAAAGGTTGGGATCTGCAGGGAGCTTTCCCTTTCCTGTATATCTGTGGCACCAATCCCATAGCCCAGGCTAGCCAAAAATGGGTGCTCCCTGAATGCCGGTGTTCTTTAGCAACACCTACTGTATGCAGGCAAATGTCTAGGAGCTGGGGTGCCTTGGGAAACCACAAATTCCCTGCCTTTATGGAGCCTGTGGTCATGAAAGGGGAATGGGCATGTCTCCTGAGAAGTAGGGTCATGAGGTAATGATGCTCATGACAGCAGCTCTGAGCAAAGCATGACTCTTATCATAAAATTCAACACACTAGAGCCACTCCCTTGTGGCACCATCTCAGCCACACCATGCACCAATGTGAACTTTGGTTTCCTAACAACCTCAGCAGTTTTAAGCATGGGTGCCACACAATGCCTTGGCACATGTGTTACATTTCTGTGGAATGTTCTCCTGCCCCCTGCTCTTCAACCTTCAAGTTTCAGATTCACGGTGCTTCTCAGAGTCACTTACCTGAGCACCACCCCATTAGGCTCTATCCTGTTTGTTCACTTCAGAGCACTTCTGCCAATAAATTGTTTCCTAATGTATGAGTGGATCTTCCATTAACATCTACCTCCCACGTCCACACTGGGCATCAACACCAGTGAGCAGAATAAGTAAAAGGAGCTGTAGTAGAGATTAAATAAGGTGGGCTGTGGAAAAGTGCCCAGCATGCCATCTACTACAAAGCAATTTTGGCATCTCATCGAACCATGAGGTCTGAACAGAATGTAAATTTCAGAAAGTTGGTAACCAAAGTAGTGGAATTGAGAGCACTTCCTAGCAAGCTGGCTTTAACCACTTTACCATGTGGACATGGAGGTGGCTTCTAGCCCTTCCTGGGAGACCCTGGCCTAAGTCACAGGACTCTCTAAGTTAGAACATGTTTCCATCAGCCAAGCTGCCAATCAAGGACAGATCTTGTCACCAATGGCTGCCCTCCCAGCCCCTGTCCTTGGAGCTTCACTCACTAAGGGCTAGTTCTCAACCTTGAGGCCTTAAGGCTCTAAACTAGAAGCCACCAAGGCAGGGCTTCTGGAAATAGGGCTTTCAGGTGGAAAAGAGGTCAGCCAGGCTCTGGGGAGGTTGTCAGGCCAGTGGGTAATACAAAGGTGGCCCATGAAGTCTCAGGCAGTAACCCCTAGAGAGGGTACCTGAGGCTGTCAGGGCTGTTGGTCTGAAAGTCTCAAAATCTGGGGCCTTAAATGTTAAAGGCAAGGGTGGCCAGTGGGGGTTGCTGGCATGTTGGGCTGTTTGATTCTTTTGATAAATGTCAGCTAGTTTCTCTGAGCCACCTTTTTTCTGGCTGGGGCACTCAGGGACATAAATAGAAAGCAGTCACATTTCTCACTACTTTTCTGCCCCTATGAGCCCCTCAGAGACCCCATCACCTGCCTTCCCTGGAAGGGGGACTTGAAACTGGCTTTCAAGGCCTTAAGCAGGACCCAGAACCTCAGAAGCCCCTAGAAGACCCCTCTCATAGTCCCTCTTTCCTGGGTGTTATAGCATGGGGGCCATGCCACCCTCTACATTTTACTTAATCTTCAGGTAGTGTGCTTTTGAAGACATGTAATCCTTTGAGCACCAGAGAAACAACTGCCCTCCAACCACACATCCTAATGAATCGAGGCCAGGGGAAGGCCCACCCTGACCCCATGCATTGTCCTTGACATGTATTTTTGAGGGTTCACTAACCCAACATGGTTACCTGAGCATTCTGATTGGCCACGATAGATGAGGGGAGCCACCTGGGATCTGGTGTTAAACCTCATCTTTCCTTTTGTCCTGGTAGTCTTTAAAAAGAAGTGTCCCTCCTGGGACACTCATTACCCAAATTCAAATACCTGGAGCCACCTTGGGACAGACACCAGAAGTGACATGGAATTGCCATTCTGAGTTTGGACATCAACAACAACAACAACAATAAATATGTGTGAAGTCTGCTCCCTTTCTCCACCAGCCCTCTCTAACATACAACACACTCACACACACCAACCCTAGTCCCTGAGCCCTTCCCTCACATGGCAGGGCTCATGCCCATGGAGCCCTCTCTGGTGTACTCCCTTGCCTGTGTTCTCTTTCTGCCCTTTTCCACCTGGGACCAACAGTAGGGCTTCCCCAATGGGGTGAGGGGCAGGGGGTTGGGACAAATCCAAACCAGAACATTCTAGGTTATGTTTGCCTTCACAAAAATCCCACCTACAAGCCTTCAGGTTTCCCTGTCTCCTCCTCCTTTCTCTCACCCAAGCAAGTGGCCTTGGAGAAGGGGGGCAAAACCAACACTGTGCTCAGACAGACTGCATAATGGCCCCACTTACCAAAACAGAAGGGGCACAGCTGCTTCTCTGACTTCAGGTGCCAGAGAGGAGAGGCATGTGCTAGGGGGTGACTGACAATTAATTGGTCTTGAGCCAAGAAATCAGGAACATGATCAAATTTTAAGCTACAGCATTTTGTTCTAGAACAACTGTTCTTCAGAGTTCATCTGAGACCCACGAAGGGAATGTGCCTGCCTTGGTCCCACTCTGTAAGCTAGTGACAGAGTTCATCAAATCTGTAGCTTGACTTGGAGCAGCTGCAAGGCTCGTTTACAAAACACAAGGTGACTCAGATGGATCTGCAGGCTGAAACTAAACCCCTGAAGCTAGGTCAGGTAGAATAGCTCCTGTTGTGACCCATAGGTTTACCAGGAGCACCATCTGCCTGGATGTCTCTGTCTTACAAATTATTTACGTTAATCTTACAAGGGACTCTGTGTTTTTTAAAAACATGGATTCCAGATTCCAGGGAAGTGAAGCCTATTTCATGCTGTAGAATTGCCATGCCCCTCCATCAAGGAAGGTGAGCTAGGCAGGCTGAGCACAAGCGCTTGGCATGTGCTTTTTCTTGCAAATCCCATCTCCCATGTCAGATGAGTAGTCTGCTGTTGCCGTGGTGAATTGGTATTATACTGTGACCTTGATTCTCAGCAGAAATGTACGTTGCCTTGACCATGATTACACAAAACGCGTTGTCTAGGAAACAGCACAGTTCCGAGAACAGGAAGGGCTAGATCATTCTTGGCTTTGCCTGGAAGCCACACAGGCTTACCTTGTACCCAGCAGGGTCTCAGCTTTCCTCAGGGGCCTCTCAGCTTCAGCTCAAGTTTAATGTGTGTGACACATAAGGTGGGGGAGACAGAGACAGACAGAAAGGGGAAAAGTGCTAGCACCCCTCTGCTAATTTTGGGAAGTTTCAAATGAAGACAAGATTTGGCAGCTATTGTTGGGAAGCAGAGGGTGCTTGCAGGGCCCTCTCCCGTCTCTTACTGGGAGGCTGCTGTGGATGGGACAACACTCTGACCTCCTGCCTATTACTTTTCACCCAATACAGTTCCAGAGCTAGGGGGATGTGGCACTGGGGGAGAGCCCACAGGCTCTGGGAAATGGTGGTTTCCCAAAGAGGGTACCGGGCTCCATCTAGGAAAAGGTCTCCCCCACACTCCCTCTCTCACACCCCCTCCTACCAAATGCAGATTGACACAAGAGTAGCTGTTGAGACTTGAGTCTGTTTCTTTTGCTATATAAATCGTGCATTCCCTCAGAGCTGGCTTCCCAAACCAGCAAGAAAGCAGCCTTGACCTAGAAAAGTGTCAGCAAGGAAGGCTCCTATGAGCCTCTGGCCCCAGATTCTAGAGTGGTGGGGAGGCAATTTCCAAAAACGCACACTGAGTGAGGTCCAGCAAAAGCTGCCTGCAGGGAATGGCCTGTGCTTGCATTGTTTGACTTCCAGTGCAATGGCTTCTTTTTTCTCCCTAGACCAGGGCCCTTCCCTCTCACAACCTGAGAACAACCCAGATTAGGAATATGTCTCCCAGCCCCAGATGGACATACCTGATGATCAGCAACCCCATCCAGTTGCCCAGGCTGAAAACCTGCACATCATCTTTGACTTCCTCTTTTCCTCAACCACAAGCTCACATCTTTGGCCAGTCTATGAGGAACTTTCATTATCTCAACCTTTCAGTGTACCCTGAGTCTACCCATCTACCCCTCTCCATTCTCCCTGCTGCTTACTCCAGCCCAGACCCCATCATCACTCTACTGACAGCTACACACAGGAGGGATACAGTAAATACTTCTTAAATAAATAACTGAGCAGGAAAGAGAGATCACGTTGCTAAGAGGCAGCTAGCAAGAAGAGGAGAGAAGGACACATGCATGTGGGAATGAATCAAGTGTTCCAGAAAAGTCCAGGGATGATATGAATCCACCCCAAATTCCAGCACCCAGAAACCCCCATTGTCAACATTGCCCCAGACCTAGGTGCAAGAAGACAGAAGGATGGACAGATGCAGAAATGGGTAGCATGAGATAAAACTACTTCTCTCAATGGGATCATCTAGTATACTCACGAAAAGAACCGAATTCAAAAGGCCTCATAGTATATGCGTCCATTCATATGAAATATACAGAATGGGCAATTCCATAAAGAAAGAAATAGATCAGTGGTTGCCAGGGGCTGGGGGAGGAAGGATGGGGAGTGACTACTCATGGGCACAGAGTCTTTTTTTGGAGGAATAAAAATGTTCCAGAAGTACATAGATAATGGTTGTACAACTTGATAAATATACCAAAAACACTGAATTATACCCTAGAATGGTGAATTTTATGGTATGTGCAATATACCTCAAAAAATGAGATAATTATATATATATATATATATATATATATATATATATATATATATATATAGTATTTAATCTGGAGTACTATATTCATCTTACTTGACTGTGCACAAAAGAAACTGAAAAAAAACTTAAGGAATTGTTGAATTTGTAGTAAATGTCTCTTCACAAGAAGCATTAGTTCATAAAAGATCTCACAAAAGTGGGACTTTCGGACAAGATGCAGGTGTAGGTAGACATACTTTCCCTCCATGCACAACCAAAACAAGGATAATAACAAATTTAAAAAAACACCCAGAACTGCCAGAAAATTGAACTGTATGGAAGCCCGACAACCAAGGAGTTGAAGAAGAAACATTCATCCAGACTGGTAGAAAGAGAAGAGACAGGCAGCCAGGGTGGAGAGAACTTGTGGCAAGGTAGCAGCTGGCTCAGCAGGTGAGGCAGTGGCTGGTGGACTAGGTGGTCCCACATTCACATGCAGATAAGCCAGGAGGAACAACTAGGGAGCAAGACAGACTGCACAACCCAGGGATCCAGCACAGGAAAGTAAAGCCTCAAAATATCTGGTTGAAAAAACCTGCGGGGGTTGTGGCAGCAGGAGAAACTCCCAGCCTCACAGGAGAGTCCACTGGAGACACCCACGGGCTCCCAGAATGTACACAACACAAGCCCACCCACCTGGGACCTCAGCACCAGAAGGGCCCAATTTGCTTTTGGGCAGTGACTGAACATAGGGCAAGGGCGAGCAAGAGGCA
>PVKM010018699.1:0-24847 GCA_004027735.1 Carollia perspicillata | reverse complement strand
GAGGGAAGAGATAAGAGAAAATTCTGTCCTATCTTGGCAACACAAATACATATTTTTTTTGCCAATTTGCTTCCAGGCATGAATTGGGCTTTTTCTCCCCCATGGAATGTCAGCACTTTTAGTCTTAAGAACAGCTTTCTCAGCAAAGTAATAGTTCGTGATCCATAGAAGTTGCCCTATGTTTTTACAAAACAGAAGTCTGACACTCAGTGAAAAACAGAATGTTTATCCCAGCTCCACCCACTTCCCTGGGATTCCTGATCCTAGATGGGCTATTGCATGGCTTCCTTTGGCTAGGCTGCAGCCCCACAGACACTTTAGGGAGCAGGAGAGGGAAGTCTCTGCAAAGCCAAAGAGTTCAATACAGTGGATGCTGCCACAAAGGCCAGTCACTGAGTGGGACCCCTGGGGGACAGGTAGCCAGCCTCTGGACATGAGACCATTGCCAGGTATCCTAAGAGCCTTTCTGTGGTAGGCACTGCTTTATCTGTTACTTTGAAACCTACCCAGAAAACTGTACTGAAAAACAATTAAAATAAAAAAAAATAATCAGCAGTTAAAAAAAAAAAAAGAAAAGAAACCTACCCCCATCTTTTTTTATTTTTTGAACTATCTTCACAATAGACTGTCAGTTCCCTGAAGCAGGAAAAGTTTTGTATATTCCATATGATCTAGCATGAGGCTGAGCACACAGTCACCACTCAGCACACTCTGCATAAATAAGTGACAAATTAATGGAAGTCGAGGACACCATACTGCCACCGCCATACTTCTTTATCCTCATTTTCCTCTCCTGTCTCTCCTACAAAGACTGTGTGTGTGACCTTGAGCAAATTACCTCTCTGCTCTGCACTTTAATATCACCATCGGCAAACAGCAATATACCTACTCTCATCATGGGTTGTTTGTAAAGTTAAATAAGATGAGGTGCAGTGAACCTGATCACTAAATATTAGTTTCCTTCTTTTATTTCTTCCCCTGTTTCAGCTTTTCCCCTTTGTCTTTCTGCAATCCTTCTAACCACAAATACACAGAAATACCTGTACTTGTCTGGTTAAGTGTGTAAATGCTTGTCTAGCTGGGGTATTTGCCAAAATTGATGCCCTCCCACTCCTTGCTTTATCTTCCCAGGGGTGTATGGTAGAGAGAACATTCAGCAGCCAAGCCTTAGGAGCTGGAGCTATGGAGGGGAGACTTACAGGCCAGAGAAGTGGAATCCAGGGGCCATTTGTAGCCATTGAGTGAGGTGAGTCGGTAAGAAGCAGGAAACCTCCAAGCCGTGTACTCAAAGCAAAAGAGTTTAGAACAATGGTACATCAGGCTCCCTGAAAACCTACCAAAATCACTCATAAACACAGATATCAGAGGAAGGAGTGGTATTGGAGCTCTGAACATTCTTTAAAAATAAGGGAGCATACCCACCCGAAGAGATGGAAAACCCTACCCTCTTGGCTATCCTTTGGGTCTGCCCAGCACCCACCCCTAACAGGTCACAGCCACCAGCCACTGGGCGGGGCATCTTAACCTGGCTCAGCCACTCACAGCTCCTCACCAGCTTTGTAACATCAGGCGAAGGCGTGTTTGTTGTTGTTTACTAGACACCTTTTACTCTGAGTTCTGCACAGTGTTAAAGGATTTCATAGATTACTTCAATAACCTTATGAGGGCTATTCTATTATTATCACCTATTATTATTCCTTTGTAAAGGAAATTAAAGCAAAGAGAAATGAAGTTCACTAAGTTAGTATGTGGTATACACCCTAAGCCAGGCTGATTGGAGTTCTTCCCTAGGACTTTTCCAGACTTGATCAAGGAGAGAAGAGATGCATGGGCTGTGCCACCCAAGATGGGGCTGCCATTTGGGTCTCATTGCCTCTTTCTCTTCCTCTTCCAGGGTGAGGCTGGCAGAATGTAAGTTTGTATCTGCCTACAGCTGTAATTCTTGCCTTGGAGAGGGCTGGTCTGGCCACCACCCAGATACGAGAAAGGAGGTGGAGAGTCCTGATGGGGTATGACCCTGAGTCTAGTCATCCTTGAGAATGGCTCTATTTCAGGCACGCTTTTTCTTTGGTTTGGTGAAGGGGCCCCAAAGAGGCAAAACCCCTCCTTTGTTCATGCACTTATTTCATATTTGACTTAAGCTGATTTGAGGAGGTTTTCTGTCATTTGCAAGCAAAGAGTGCTGGTGACTAGGAAACTCAGATGGCTTCTTGTCTATAACTCAGCTGCCTTTAACCCCCTCACCTGGTGACATGCAGTCCTGGTAGAGAATCACCTGCAGGCCTGTATAACTCCACACCTGGAAATACCAGCCTTGGGGTATACAGGAGCCTGGGGAAGATGGAGGTCAGCAAAAAATATTAAGGAGGGAACCACAGAGGACAGAGGTTCCGACTACTAGCAAGAGAGCAGATGACCAGTGCAGAGCCTTGTCTTCTGGGTGGTCCCATTCCTTCTGACAGCCCCTCCCTCATACCCACACATACCTACGCCAAGCCAGCTGTTGCCCTTACAGCCCCCTGGAGAGGACCATGCCCTCTGCCACCATGTATGCACATCTGGAATGCCCACAAATACATTGTGCCAAAGACCTACTAGCACTTTCAATTTATAAAGAGAGTTCCAGGTCATCTAAAATGAGCTAACCCAAAGCAAGAATTCCTCCTCCAGCATCTGTGATAAAGGGCCATTTAGTACCCGCCTGGCATTCCACAGGGATGGCAAGCTTTGTGAGAAAGCACAAACGAGAACTGGATTGTCTGGATTTATATGTTCCTCACTTCACTGTTTTTTTTTTCTTTTAAAATTTCTATAACTTATTCACTCACCCCCGTCTTTATCCAAATTGTGATATATTTCAGAGAAAATTTTCATTTGTATTCTCACCATCCAGATCTAATAGATATTAATATTTTGACATATTTGCCACATAAGGTTCTTTTTCTGGGAAAATAATTGCATATATAGCTGAAGCTACCCTTTATAACTTTCTCCAATGCCATTCACCTGAATGTATCCCTAGATGTAACCACATTACTCTCTCCATAACTTTAGTGCTACCACATGTGCAGAGCCATAAAACATATACACTATTTGCAAGTTTTCTGTCTGTGTGTACTGCATTCTTTGCACAACATTAAAGTCTCAGATTGTCCATAGGTATGCAAGTCACCTAGTCTATTCATTGCAGTGGATCTTTTGATGTATTAGGTGAACATAACAATTCATAACATACAATTTATTTATCACTCTCATATTGACAGACATGTGCACTGTTTCCAGTGTTCTGCTACCACAATTTATGCTGTTTTAAAGGACACCCTTTTGCATATTTGTTTCTATACCATGGTCTGAGTTTCTCTAGAGTATCCACTAAGTAACAGAATTGTGAGGTCACAAAGTAGTAGCATCTTCTCCCTGTGGTCCCTAAGCATAGCTGCTGCATGTAACAGGAGGGTATGTCATGGCCACCTGACCATGAATGCTTAGTACACAGTGTCCATGCCCAAGGTCCTTAAATAAGTCGTGAGAATTTGGTGACAGTTTTTGGCACATAGTAGGCACTCAATAAATGGGGGCTGTGGTTAACGGTTTTCTCTACCTTTCCTAACCAAAGTTTTAAGTTCCACCAGGCCTTCCTCAAAACTGTTTAATAAAGTGAGGAAACCCTTCGAATAAAAACGGTGATGGAGTATATTGCCTAATTAGCTGTGCTCGTAATTAAATTGCAACAGAAACGGCCTGTACGCACTTAACTAGGCATTTATTACAGCTTAATAAGGTAACGATTGTATGATAAATGCGTGCTACTTGATTACAAGCAATAGATTCTCTGAGCATTAACAAATGCTGGTGACAGGCTAACAATATTATAAAGTTTGCAGAGTTTCTTATTTACTCCCTCATACATTCCTTTACTTTTTTTCATATCAAAAAAAATTTCAATTGTTTATACAAATACAATGAAATAATCTGGTTGGTTCCCTTGCCACAGCTCATCTCCTCTCCCAGCTTTGTGGTTAAGCATGGGTGGGATCGGATGCCATCTGGAGTGGCCACCTATGTTGGGAGAGCCCTTGGAGCCCAGGTGCTTCACAGCCTCATGGGAAACCCGAGGACCAAAGCAGAAGCATACCTTGCCTGAGAACACACAGGCGAGAAGAGGCTCAGAACAAGAACGCAGACTTTCTGAAATATTCTTTCAATTACAGTTGGTATTCAATGTTAGTTATTATTTGTACCCACCTAGCACCATACATAGTTATTACAACGTTATTGACTATACTCCCTATGCTGAACTTGACTATTTTCTACCAATTTGCACTGCTTAATCCCTTCACGTTTTCACAATAGCCAAGACAAGTAAGTACCCATCAATGGACAATTGAATAAAGACGTGGTTCAAAGATACAATGGAATATTACTCAACCATAAAAGTAGAAACAGTCTGACCTCTTTTTATGTATTCTTTTCTCCCCACAACACGGGTATACGCTTTGGAAAGCTAGTCTTCTCATTAATAGGGAAATATCTCTTTTTCTTCCCTGAAACAGGGAAATGAAGGCCCAAGATTCATACTAAGATATAAATGGCTGGTACACAATCCTTTTCAGCTAGTGAGTTTTGACCCAGATGGCAGAAGAAGCTGATAGCATTAGGGCCAGTGGTATGCCCCAGCCAGCTCCTATCAGATCATATTGCCAGAGTCAAACATGCATGTCCCTCTCTGGTTCCACATTGAAGTCAAATTGGTAGCTTGGAATCAACCCTGGTGTACAAGTATTGATGCAAGAGAAAGCAGCAAATGCCTTCAATCAGGGCATGCTTTTTTTTTTAAGTGATTTAACAACAAACCACTAATTAGAGCCCTCTGGCTCCAGAGTGGGTAACAAGGAATGAGAGGGAATGCTGGAGGTTGACTTTGGTAGAGTTTGATGAAGACCGATATGGCACATTTTCTAATTTTGTCAACAGTTGTTCTCGGGCACAGCTTCTAACTCCAAAGTCTTTCTGACCCAAATCCATGCACGCAGACATTTTCAAGTACAGACAGGAGAGAAAAGAGGCTACATGAGAAAAGAGTTTGGAACACACTTCTGCTTGATTAATGCTAATTAGCTGTCCACGATAGATAGATAGATAGATAGATAGATAGATAGATAGATAGACAGATAGATAGATAGATAGATAGATAAGGGATAGATATAGAGATCTATAGATATGTGTGTGAAAGAGACTCCCCTTGGTTGGATATAAAATGCTGTGTGTGCCAAAAAAGTGTTGTAGATGTTTTAAGATTTGTAAAACTGAGGGATAAACTCCAAAAATTGTTACTCCGAACATTATTAATAATCACCTTCATTTAATTAAAACTCAATAATTGCTTCATTAGATCAAAGGAAATTCTTCCTAAATGCATGCAATAGACAAAAAGGAAAAAAAACTTAATTATTTATTAAATCAAGCCATTTGGTTTTTTGTCACATTAAAAGACTAAAGAACAATAATAATTGTATGGTCCCAATAATATGAGCCAGCATTTCAGGATAGGAATTGGAAAATAGAGGGATATAGTATCAAGTAAGAAATCATGTGTTTAAATCAATTATTTACATGCTTTATTACTGACACACTGTAAAGCCAAGCGGAATTAGAGAGGACCCAGCACTGTGTGCCCTTCATACTATTTGGGGTTATTTTTGAAGTCGAGGCCCTTGGAGCTAAAGCAACATCTCTGCCTCCCATGGTTCTACGGTGAGATCCACTTCCTGTGATAGCAGAGGATGTGAGCTCTCCCTCATCAGGCCTGGGACATGGTGACTGGCCTAGACCAGGGACTCTAGACCTCTGTGGCAAGCAGGTCGATGAACAACTCCACAGGTAGTTCAGAATCCCCAGGCAATTTGAATGTGCAGCCAGGGCAGAGAACCACTGCTCCTGGTCCTATTGGTCTTGTCCTGTCTAGGTCTCTCCTGCAGGGTGAGCGTGCCTCTCAGGGTTATTGTCAAAGCGCAGAGAACGGCACTGCTCTCCCCTTCCCTTTTCTCCCACAATGTGCCTCTGCTTAGAAAAATGCTCTTTATTCTTATATTAGTATGTCATTTATACCTAAAATCATTCTGCTAGGTAGGTATTATTGTTATATTTTATAATAAAGACGGTAAGAAAGTGTCTGCTCAAACTAGATCAATACGGGCTGAGGCCCCAACTTCACTCAGGTCCGCTGCTTCGAGACCCAGAGCACCCCAACCCTGCTTGCGAAAAATGCTGATATCTGGGCCTCATTCCACAAGATTCCGATTTAATTGTTGGCTCCTGGTCATCACCATGTTTAAAAACCAAATCCCAACGGAGATCCTAATACTTAACCAGGATGGAGAAGCATTAAGCTGGAGTGCATGGTCAAAACTCCTGAACAATCCCAGAGAAAGATGCCCAACATCACTAATCATTAGGAAAATGCAGATCAAAACCACAGTAAGATACTATTTGACACAATTAAGATGACTGTTATCCAGAGGACAGAAAATAACAAAGATGTGGAGCTACTGGAAACGTCACGTATTATTGCTGGGAATGTACAATAGTCGTCACAGACTGGAATTCTCAAGCATGGTATACAGAAATAGCACATTTGAACTACTCCTTGAACTAGACCTAGAATTTGGCAAAAAAAAATCTTCCAACATAACTATTTCCCTAGAAATGGTCCTCATGTTTTTTCTCCTAATTCTCAATTACAAAGTATTCACTCCGTGGCTCTCCGTGGACACTGGGTCCCATTCAGTGGACCTCACGCACCGGAGACCACCTCACTGGAGCACCTTTGAGTCAGTTTCCAACTTAAAATGAGACACACCTTATTATGCAGCCTTAAGTTGCAATACCTACTTCATTCTTAAACCCAGGGGCTCTAAGCCATGAAGAGACAGCTGCAGAAATGAGCTTCATCTACATGTAGGGGTGACTCCAAACCCATGAAACAAAGGAGTGAGCGCTAATTACAGACAAGTTGACTGTCTACTCCCCAATATCTGGACCCAAAAGAGGCCTTTACACCAGCATCTAGGAAGAGAAGTACAAACCCCAGGTCATAGGCCAGCTGCAGGACTGACCCTGCGTCAGTCCATGTCAAGCACGTTTCCCTCAGATAGGGTGTTAGAGGAAGTTATGATTAAAAATCATAGCATGTCCTCTGTGTACTCAGAATCTGCAACAATTCAGGCCAGAGTGTCTTTACTAAAGAGAATGTTGGAAATTATTTTTTCTCTTGTGTTTTTCTAGGATATTAGAAACAAGAATGTAGTCTAATTCAGTCATTTGGGGTATTTTATTAACTAGATAGATTTTTTTTTACAGATTAAAATGTGGTCTCCATCTGGGACCAACCTGGGACTCCTAGGCAACAGAATTGCTTGCTGGTGAGTCTCTGCTCCTCCCAGGAGAGAATTCTGTCTGAGGGCCCTTTACTGCCAGGAATTCAGAGGAGCCAATCTGTGCTCTTTATCCCAAGAAGCTAAAAACCCAAGGAAACACCATTCCAGAAGCCTTTCCCTTACAAATTCAAAGTGAGTGTGAGGGTGGAAAACCTCTCACTCCCAAGACAGTTCTCTCGAAGTCTGCTTCTTCATAATTCAGAGGACTTTCAACCTAGGAACATCTTCAGGCCAGCAAGGGGAAAACAAGACTCACTGAATTCCCCCAGAATTTTCCTCAAGAGATGCTTCGATAATTGTGCTATAGTCCTCACATTCAGCTGAGCAGAGTCCAGCCAGCACTGGCCTGCACCTTCCCAGCACCCAGTGGGCAGCTCTGACTCAGCCCCATCATTCCTCTGGGCCTCAGTTTCCCTTCAGACAAAAGAAGATAATGAAATCCATCACATCTACTCCAGAAGACAAGATGTCGTCAGCCTGGTATTAAGCAAATGTAGCTTATGAAGGTACTTAGAAAAAAAGTCTAGAACTCTACAAACACAAAATGTTTCTGCATTTACAATGCTCACACTGCCGTTAGTGCAGGTGCCCGATATCCTGGGGGTGGGAAAACGAGGCATAGCTTGTGGCATCTGGCAACAATTTTTACGGTGGCTAAAAACACCCACCTTAGCATTTTCAATAACTGGCCCAGAAGAAAAAGTCCTTTTTTTCTTGAAGCATTAAGAGAAATGTGCATGATTATCATCTGTCTAAAAAATGGGGAAAGAAAGAGGGAGGAGAAAAGGAATACAGCTGAACTGACACCAAGAAACTCACCATTTTATTCTGCACAATTGAACTTCATTAATCATAGAAAATCAGAGATGGAAAAGACCTATTAGGTCACCCCATCTATCCCTCTGAAAGCATTAAAAGCTTTCAAATGAGACAGAAATCGGAGGTCCTGATTGCCGA
Organism: Carollia perspicillata; assembly: GCA_004027735.1. NCBI lineage: Eukaryota > Metazoa > Chordata > Mammalia > Chiroptera > Phyllostomidae > Carollia > Carollia perspicillata. The sequence continues at coordinate 16,454 of PVKM010018699.1, read as the reverse complement.
TGGTCATTAAAGATGTTTTTTGTGTATGTGAAGAAAAATGTTAACCTTCATGTCCCTGGCAAATTACACTGTGGGTGGTGACAGGCTGCCTTTGCCAGAGTACCCGGGCCCTAGGGAGGGAGGTCACCGCCCCTTAGCATGAGTGTCCCTAAGTGGCTTCATCGGGGGCCCCTTTTAGATAACCACCACTCGCTCCTGAGGGGGTGGTGGGGGAGAGGAGCAAGGCAGAGTACCTTGCTCTGCCTCTGCCCTGCCTGCATGACAGGAGGAATGCAACTTCCCCTCCAAAAGCACCTTCCTTTCAGGTCCCGCGTTTCACCGAGAGCCATCTTGCTCTTGCTGGCTCGCAGCCCGGCCCCTTTTGCGGAGCCGTCACAGCCTTAAATTCTAGGCAGAGCAGCGTTCACCCGTGGACAGAGCACCCCCTGTTTCAGGATGTCCCAGATTTCTTTGTCCATTCCCTTAGCAAGTGATGTCCTATCTTTATTTTAGAGAGTTGTCCTTCTCTCACTTCATGTGGCTCTCATGAGGCAGGGCTCCTCGTTCTAGTTCCTAAGAGTTGTGACATGCCCCAGACCTGCCGATCGTAATGCCTCAAACTTCTCACTACAGTTATTAGCCAAGAATGAGTACACGGCCCAAGCCACTCCAATATGGGTCATTCTCTGGAATCTTATACATGAACTCTGAGGGAAAGCTCTTTCCTCCAATGTCACTAAGGCAGCATAATACAAATCTGAGACTGCAGTGGCCACACCCACTGCATGCACTCAGCCCATCTGATCAGAACAGACTGAAGACAACACATGGGGAGGCAGAGAAAGAACTGTATGCATCTCGTGAGTCCCTAAGGACAACCACCCTGTTTTCCCAGTTCTGTCAGCCAATAAATTAAATTTCTTCACTTCAACCAGTCTGAATTTGATTTCTCTCCTATGGAACCCATGGGGTCTGGATTAGTAAATGCCCACCAGGTGCCTGCATTCTATCCTTGTTAATACACAGGAGTCTTGACTCCCAGTAGGATGACAGCTCCAGGGGGAGAAAACATGCTTTCCCCTCTCTTCAGTGCCACAGACCAAGCCCCACTTTGTAGATCATCATTAAGTGGTAGATACTGGATTGAATCCAAGTATCTTTGCCAGTAGGTACTTACTTTTACTTTTTTTCCCTGAAGGGACTGCTGGTGACTGAGAAGCATCCTGAGTCATACCCCAACCTACTGGTTGATGTCACCCCAAGAAGGGCAATACAGTCTTCCCAGGACATGCACCCTCTTCTAAGGATACAATAAACATGGTTGAGCTGGCTGAAGTATCTTTCTATCCAGCAAGTCTCTCGTGGCACTGACCTCCCTCCCCTTCTTTTGGACATCTTTTATTGTGGCTTTTGTTCAGAGCCCTGATTTGCATTTTACATAACATGTGTGAATTTGCTCACACCAACCAAAGCCTTATCCCTTGATTTGCTCCTTTTTACATCTTCTTTCTGTTGTGGTTGACAATCAGGCCCAGTCTGGCCCTTCAGGACCAAGGACAGAATTTGATGGGGGGGAACTTTTAATACAAAAAGCAAAGGAGGCATCTGGCACCGGTCCAAAGGCTAAAGATGATAAGAAAAGTTAGTCTCAGTGACATAAGAAATAACTGAAATTAAAACCTTAAACAAAACCATAAAATTTGTATGCCCTCTCCCTCCCCTATGGTATCACCCCTGTCTGCACCCCTTCTCATTGCCCATGCTCCAAAGTCACCTCCTTCTTTTTGGCTTCTAAGGATTCCCAAAACCTTTTCGTGGCCAACCTTGGATGAGCATCAAGAAATATCTAGTGAAAGCCAATTTTTATTAATCATCCCAGGGGTGAGCTGTATGTTTTGTGTATATTTTTAATGCTGAATCCAACAATAATAGTAATAATAATAATAACAACAACAACAAAGACTTATATAACACTTCCAAGGTGCCAGGCACTGTTTTAACTGCTTTACAAAGATCAGTTCACTTAATCTTCACAATAAACCTTGGAGAGAGAGCTAATGTAATCACCACCAGTGAGGTTGGGTAATTTGTTCACATCTACACAGCTGATAAATGACAGTGGTAAGATTGTTTTTTACCAAGAAAATATCTGGAGTCAACAGAATGAGGAAGTTGCATTATTCCAAATTGGAGTTCAATTGGGATATTGGTAGTTTTGAAATAAGTTGAGTGGGAGAAATGGGAAATGGAAGTTGGGAAAATAAGTCTGAATAGGCAGGTGGTTGGGGCTCACCTTGTAGAAGTGAGCAACAAGAGGGAATTTGGACAGGAAGCTGGAGGTTGGGAAGCCTGGATGCCGGCAGCATCCAGCAGGCCAACTGGAGGGCAGTCAGCAGATACTGCCATAGGGGAGTAGCAAAGACGTCAGGGGCTCCTCAAGGTATAGTTGCCTTAAACTGCCCCAGACGGCCAACGGGAGGATGACCCCAGGGAGAATGGCCCAGATGAGGGGGGAATAGAGACCCTGTGCGGGGCTCTAATGGTTAGCACTTAGGTTGTTCTGGACTGGGACTTTGTTTCCATAGAAAAATATAATCTGAGTTTTAAGTGATAATACAATGGTTAGAATGTGGGAGATCCATATATCATAATAATAAATTATTTTGATAATTTTAATTATCCTTAGTAAAACATATGATTTATACTTCATTGCCCTACTACAATAAAATTAATTTGTAACTATAATTGTTATATATAATATAGAATCAATACTATAAATGAAAAGAGTTCTATTATAAAAACAAACACATGATTTAGTTAATAATGAAACCTGGGGTTTTATTTTATTTTGTCTTGTTGTGTTTATTGTGTGTGTGTGTGTGTGTGTTTGTGGGGTGTTTTTTTTTTTTTTTTTTTTTTGCCTCCAGGCTGATTCTAAGCTTTCTCAGGCAGACATCTATTCTTCAAAATTTTGTTCCCCATTGCCAAGTGAGGACAAGCACATCCCCTGCATGGGTGGTGGTGAGCAGACTCTCGGGAGGACATGACCTCCTGGTCCTTGAAAAGTCAGCCTCAACAGAGAAAGGGCTTGCCTCCACTTTTAAAAGTAACTTCATTAAGGTATAATTTACCTATAACATAAAGCACCCATTTTGAGTGTAAAATTCAATAGGTTTTGACAAATGTGTACATTCATTTGACCATTATCACAATGCATGAATATTGAACTGATCATAAACAAATGCAAATGTGTGGTTTATTCAAATTAAGTTTCCCAAGGATAAAGAATGTGATAAAAAATAATTTAACCCAAATCAACATAGATTTGTTGACTAGGGATTCAAAAGCATCTAGTACAATACCTGGCACATTAGGCTTGATAATAATTTCACCAAAAAAGTGAAAAAACTTTCTATATGCCAAACAGTGTTAGACTCAGTGAGTGATGTGCAACAAAATAATGATGCCAACCACTGAACTAGTAGGTAGAAAGTGATGCAAATCCTGAAAGAGGAACTCGCTATTGTGGAGATTAAAAGAAATAAGTGAGGGGATACAAGTGTAGAAACCTGAAAATCATTTATGGAAGCATCTGAGGTGAGATCGGTTAAATGAATTAGCTTCGAAGGTGTAATTTGGAGTTATCAATGCTAGAATAGCTCTCCAAAGCAACAATTGCAGCATAAACATGGAAGCCTGAAAGCCTGATTCATCAGATACCTCTAGGAAAATAATAAACAAAAACAAAACAAAAGCTAAGAAGGTAAGTTACTATGCACTTGGGAACTCCCCCTACCCACCATGTCCTGCCTAGCTCTCTGACAACAAATACTCCAGCAGAGGCCAATACATTTATTTGCTCAAAGCTTTTACTTATTAAAATACAAAAATACACATGGAGCTGTGCTCTACAATAACCTTCAGGCATGTGTTCCTAAGATAGAAAAACAAATGACGTAGGCTTTGAAGTAGGGAGAGAGTATAAGTTACAAAATGCCCAAGAAGACTGAGGGGGGTTGTCCAAAACGGATCTGGGAGCAGGAAACGAGCAGATGTTAAAGTCATTCACTGACATGTGAGTCTTGCTCCAGTTAACCCTGAAAGTTGATTTACTGGGATAGCACAGCTTACAGCTATATCTTATGAAGCAAATAAAAAGGTTTTGCTCCGACATCCTGCCACGCGACTTCTCTCCATCACTAGCTGGGACTATCGCAAAGTGACAGCCCTCTGCAGCACTCCTCATCACCCTATTGTGGGAGCCTGGATCTCAAGAGATTAAGCCTTGGCTGCCATTACCAATGTGACTACAAAAGAAGCCCAAATTGTGGAGTACAGTGGGATGGATTAAATGTCTATCAGCCCTCATTCATTTGATTCTTTCTCTCGGTACTCTTCAATTATGGGAAAACCTTAACCCTGTGGTTAAGGTTATTTTGGGATCCAAGAATATCTTCTGCCAAGGACTGAGAGTAATATGTACCATTAGGATCCAACAGTTGAGCGCAGCTGTTTTCTGAGGCTGTGTTTCCTACGAGACGAAAAAGCAGGCTGCCTCTCTCAGAGGTACTGATGCGAAGAGGGCAAAAGGGTAATAATGGGCAGTTTGGACGGTAAGCTGCAACTCTGGAATCTCAGGTCCACTTAAGATATTTCAGACATTCTCAGAGCCTGAAGGACCTAGAAAGCACTTTGCCTTTAGTCAAGTGAACTCTAAACATATCCACTCTTCTGGAGTCTTCAACTCTCAAGTTTGACTCCATCACTCTAAGAAGACTGAAATTTTTCTAAATGAGAAAGTTAAAATGCATTTATTGCTTATCTCATGTGTGCTGGAGCTCTGCTCTTGAGAAATTGACAACTTGATTGGAAAAACGAGACACCCGGTAATGAAAACATAGCCAATAAGAAAGGTACACAACCAAGACCAAAGAAATTCCAAGATAGATAATATTCCACAGAGTGGGAAATTATTTTTTAATGATTTAATATGGAGAAAGTTGGGGCTAAGACTTCCCATTCATCTTACATTAAACAGAAATTTAATTTTCTATACCCAACTCAGATTTCCCAGGGTTTAATTTTCTTTCATGGAGCCCTCTACAGTCTGTTCTCTACAAACATAGAAAACAGCTCACCACCAACCAATTCACTGAGTTCACTTGATTCCTAGGAGTAAACTGTCCTTTAGGGACAAAGTCAAAAATGCCCTTTTCAAATGTTCCTTTCCCATCCCTTCTACTGATTCTTTTTTTAAGCTCTCCTTTGTCATCTTAGTCTCTAAATGTAGATTTCTTTAATGTTCTGACCTTGGTCTTCATCTATACTTTTTACATACTCTTTCCTGGAACTCTCAACCTCTCTCAGAGTGTTAGAATTGATAAAAGATCTTATAATTCTTTGGAAATTATTTGAGACCATACTGTGTTCCGAGCACCAAACTGAGACCAAGAAAGAATAACTGACTTTCTGAGATAATACCACAACTTCGTTTTGGTACTAGCAATAGAATTTCTCTCCGTAATAGCACAATTCAAATGAGGAACCTGACTTACATGGCTTTTCACTGTTTTCACTGAACTGGTTGATGGCATGTTTTAAGATTATGTGGAGTAGCCTTGTGCTACTCTAAACAAGTTTAGCCTAATGATCGTATATTCAAAGATGAGCATCTGCCTTTTGGCAGAACATATTTCCTCTTGGGTCATCTAATATCAGTGCCCCTAAGAATAAACTTTTTGGAGCTATTTTATGAACAACACAGACTCTCTTTGGCCCACATTTTCAAACACAAATCCTCTATCCCTTTTCTTGTGGCAATGAGCTAAGAGGTCCAATGTATCTGTCAAATGAAAGAAAAATATATGCCTCATTGATTTCCTCTCCCTTCTGCTTCCTTCGTCTCCCAGACAAAGCTAAGATTCTTTGGGAATGGATAAAAGGTCTATGACCATTCTTACGATTGGCACTAATAAACAGAATAACAAGGTCACTAGTTTACTCATTTTATCCAGGCCCAACTACTAACTCGCTGACAAAATAACCCCCAGCAATCCACTCTACTCTCAGGAACACAATTTCCTTAATTATCAAATAAGAATAATATCTACCCTGCTCACCTAGACTGGTCATTCTTTCTAAATGAAATACCTACATACATATGTTAAGTCCAAGTACCCTTATGAATGCTATGGCCCTTTATTCTTCCACCACCTTTTAAGATAAATATTACCATTATTTACCCAGGTATTAAAAACAGATCCAACCAAGAGAAGACCCAAAATCTACTCTTTCAACACAACCAGTTGACCCCCCTTCCATATTTTGTGAAATATTCCTCTTCTTTATCCCTTTTCCCTATTTTAGAATTTGACCATGCTTCATCTGGATTATTCCAATGGTTCCTGATTGGCCTATCTCCAGGCCTAAGCTCCCTGCCTCCATCTCGACCCTGCCAACTCATTCTCCCCAATTACAAGAATGTCATTCATAAAACTTAAATTTGATGATATCATCCCCTCCTTAATATCCCTCAGTTGCATTGCCTTTCTGAAAGCATCCACATTCTTGGTTAACAGTAAAACACTCCTCACTATCCCCATCCTCACAAATTGGTCCTTGCTTATACCATTTCCTCTACACGGATCTCCATGTTTCTTCCTTATCACCCTCTGACTTTTCTCACCCACATCCTGACATTCCTCATACCCTCCTACATCATTACTGCTCTATTAGCTAAAATACGTATACCTCTTCACATTCCCACAGTCACGTGTGCCAAGAGCTGTGAAAAGTCTGAAGTTTTATCTTACCTGCAAACTAATAAGGTAGCCTGCCATAGTTTCACAGATGCTAATAGGGCAACATAAGACTCTTGAGCCAGAGATAAGAAACTACTTATTACTCATAGCATTGCAGTAGCAAAAGTATCAGCATTTTCTCTAGTTTCCCATTCCTACAGGGCAACTCAAAAGGGGCCAGAGGTCATTGGCATAGTGAGTGATGTTATAGGACAGGAAGTCGCGGTTTAGGGAAGTCAAAATTTTATAATAGGTAGTAAACCCACCACCTCTTTTCCCCACAGGAAATGATTCTCTCTCTTCTAAGACTGTTTGTCACATCAATATCCTTGAAAACATAGTCCAAAATAAGGGACAGTTAATATGTCACTTAAAAGATGGGCAGGAATTTGAGAAATTCATTGAGGAGTGTCTTCCAACACACAGAACATTCTGCAATCACAGTATAACGCTGAGTTTTTGTTATCCCCATAACTGTCACTAGATTTTGAACTTCTTGACAATAGAGACTAAATATTGTTATAAGGGGCCTTATACAGTATATAATGTATAGTTAGCATCTCAAATATATATGCCGAATAGCGATAAGATAATTTAGTCTAAGACAAATCTTAAACACATATTGTTTTGTAGGTTCCTAAACAGGAGATTCAATTAGACGATGGAGGTGGAATTTTCTAGAAAGTTATAATAAACTATTTTTAAAAGTCAGATGTTCTAATAAGTCTTGACAATTTCTCCAATGACTTTTTCTCTTATTTTAAAATCAAGTAGTTGAATTCTAAGATGTATTTATTGAATAAGTTCAAGGCTTTATTCAAGGCTTTGAATAAAGCCTTGTCTATAGGGTTCCATTTTCTGGAATGGCTTTGAACAATTCCTGTGAGGAAACATACTCCAAACCCACACTGTCTTCACAGAACAATTATTGATAGGAGCAGTTGCTCTGTCCACTTGCATGGGCTCCCTCAACTTCATGAACAGAACAGAAATTCTTCTATTTAATTGCCTTACATGCCTCCATCCTCCTCTAGCCAAATCTTCCACACCTGATCTCTCAGTTTCTCCCCCTATTCTTCTCTTACACAGTAGCCACACTATAAAATGTTTCCTTCCTGGGGTTTAGGAAAGGGTGGCATTGTCTTCTGATGCCCAGTCTCACTGGTAGAACTGGACTTCTCTGACAGTCACAGGGGTAGGGTTCTGCAGCATAGGCAGTTGAGGGGAGGGTTTGGAGGTTTGGATATTGATACTAAAGTAACAAATTAACAATTAACCATAGATACTCAGAGGGCAGTCTGGCTCAGAATCAGCTCAGCTTACAGGTGTTATACAGGTTTCATATGTCCCAAATTATCACCCTCATGGACCTATGCTTTCCTACCTGCCTTCAAATATCCTTACCCCATCTACTATTTAATAAATTAGCTGCTTTGTCCCAAGAAGATGACGGTGATAGTATAAATACAACTTAAGAAGAGGAGAGATGGGGGGAAAGTATTCACCTATTGTCCTTTTACATTTGCACATCATTAAAAGCATATATGAGCTTTATCATATTTTATTATCTTTTAATGGGTAACATTTTTAAGCATTTATAATTATTGCCACAATTGGTGTCCTTAGGCTTTAACATTTTACTTTCTAAGATTCATCAGCATTCCCTTAATTTTTTGCCTTTAGCTGCTTTTATTTTTTAACTACCTAGAAAGTTGTGTACCTGTGTTTTAGTTATATTAATGTACAGGGTTTTTTAAATTTTGATGAAGTATAATACATATACAGAGAAGTGGGTATTATACATTTCTACCTCATATTTTTAGAAATATAAAGCTATAAAAACAACAAGCATCTCAAGAAACAGAACACTGATGGTATCTCAGAGGTGCCCCTTGTCCTCCATTCTAGCCTCTGGCCCTCCAAGGGTAATCGCTCCCCTGATTTTTAAGAGCATGGATTAGTTTTGTGCTTTATATAAATGGAATTATCCAGTATGTACTCTTTTGTGACTGGCTTCCTTAGCTCAACATTGTATTTATGAGTTATGTCTGCATTGCTTTATGTAGTTACAGTGCATTCATTCTCATTGCTCCATAGTAGTCCTTTGGGTGAATGTACCACAATATATCTATCCATCTGACTGTTAATGGGCATTTTTGTAGTTTCCAGTTTGGGAGCATTAAGAATAGTGCTACTTCTGGCTTCTGCTTGAGATGTACAAAGCTAGAAAGAGAATAACTCCCACTCTTACAACAGAAATGCTGCACAATCTACAAATTCAGAATTCTGCTTGAATGTGTCAGTGATCTGAGCATGCAGAACAAACAATTGTTCTAAAATACAAGCAAATGCAAATGTGTGCAAGGGAAGATAGACATGCGCACTTGTTTACCTGGGGCAGATGCTTCCAGACATTGGTAAGAATTTAGCTAAAAGAGTCATTGAACTGTTAAGGCCAAGTGATGGATATCAAGAGGATACAGAATCCTGAGGATGCAGATATAACCGAAATCCCCTCCCACCCACAGGCCCTTCTCTGTGCTCCTACCTTGCAGTCACGAACGGAGGGATGAGGGTTCTGAAGAAGCGTCTCCTTGTGGTACAGCTGCTGCCAGAGGGGCCTGACATGCCATCCTGATTCCCATGCCTATGGCCTCTGTATAATAACAGCCTTGAACTGCTGGAAGAAGGCAACACTCACTCTCCCACCCACAGCAACAGTGAGAGGCCCCTGAATCTCAGAGAAGGGAACAGAGAAAATAGAATTTCGACTCCACAAGTGGAACAAGGACCAGAATTGTCCCAGGGAGCAACCAGGCCGAGAAGGAGAGAGGCAGAAGCACTGAAAAGACCACAGCCCTTAGGCCCAGAGACCCACTGTCTGTATCAGACTGAAGTTTAACGATAAGAACAGAGGATACATCTGCTCCCCACCACAGGCTAAAAGGCACACACAACAAGTGATTGTAGCATCCTGTGGGTAGAGGGACAAAAGCAGGGAAGAAGTGCTCTTCTTCTGAAACATAGTGTAAGGGGAAAGCCTAAAGTTAAGAGTGAATTAGACATTGAGAAAAACTCTCTGACAAACAAAAACCCAACCTCAAGACAGGGTGGTGCTTGAAGAATTTGAAGCGTGTGATACATTGAAGGTAACCATAGCAACAATGAATCATAAATCTCAGTTCCTAATACATTCATGCAAATCCCCAAACCAAAGTTCTAACAGAAGGAAAGTGTATCCATCTTCAGGCATATAAGCTACTTACTTCAGCCTCAAGTGTCCTGCACGAGACGTGTCTTACAACAAAAACTCATAAGGTATACCTCCCTCAAACAAAAAAAAAAAAAGAAAAAACTGTTGAGACAGAGCAGTCAACAGAACTAAATACACATATATCACAGATGCTGGAACTATTAGAAAATTTTAAATAGCTATAATTAATATGTTAAAGGCTCTAATAAAAAGATGGATAACACGAAATGTTGGATAGGCTGTGTTAGCTGAAAATGAAAAAAAAGAGTCAAGTGGAAATGCTGGAAATGAAAAGATTATAACGGACATGAAGAAAGACTTTTATGAGCTCATCTGCAGAATCAACACAGCTGATGAAAGAATCAAGAAATTAAAGAAGTTACCCAAACTGAAACAGAAAAGAATAAAATACTACTGCTACTACTAATAATAATAAAAACATAGCACAGAAAAGCTATAAGACACAATCAAAAAGTATAATGTATATATAACTGACACTCCAAGAGTGAATAGAAAGAGAATGGGACATAAGAAATACATGGAAAGACTTTTATTATAAGAGGCTGAGAATTTTCCAAAATTAATGATGGTTAGGACACCAAGCGAGGAGAAAAAAATAAAATAAAATTAGGTATGCAATATAAAAACTACTAGAAACCAAAGACAAAGAAAAATCTTAAACGCACCCAGAGAAAAATGACATCTTACCTATAGAAAAATGAAGACAGGGACTATACGAGACTCCTCATCAGAAATAATGAAAACCAGAAGGAAATAAAAGATGGCATTTTAAAGTATTTTTCAGAAGCCCCTATTAATTTGTTATACTCAACTAAAAAAAAAAAGTCTTCCTAAATGAATGAGACATACTTTCTCAAAAAAAAAAACAAATGAGAGAACGCATTGTCAGAAGACCAAGATTTAAAGAAAGACCAAAAATGTTTCAAAGGCAGAAGAATATGATCTCAAACTGAAACTGGAAGCTACACACACACCAAAAAAAGAGAGATGAAAACAGAATATATATTTAAAGAAAAAAAATAACATTTTCTTTATTCTTATTTTAAGGGCTCTAAAAAATAACTGTCTAAAGCAAAAATAGTAGCAGTGTATTGTTCGTAGTATATGTAAAAGTAAAACGTACAATAAAAATAATACAAAGAATATAAAAGAAATGAGAATTTCAGGGGAAAAGGGAGGGGATTATAGGAACAAGTATAGAGGACACATGGACAAAAACTAAGGGGGATGGAAATGGGAGGGAGGTGGGGAGCACTGGGGGGGTGGACTGGGATAGGAGTAAATGACAGAAAACTGTACTTGAATAACAATTTAAAAAAAGAGAGAGAAATGGGAGATGACATTCATGTGAATGAACAGAGTCTGTTGTATTTCCCAGAAGTTAACTCTGTACATTCTGGGCCCCCATGTAGATGGGATTACTGGGGTGCCAGAAGTGCACTGGACATGGAGAAAAGGCAGGCCAGCTCCCCATCTGCTGGGTGCTCTGAACACCCAGACTAGACAAAGTGAAAACACGATCGTGCCCCAGAGCCAAGGGCCTCAAAGTCCCTGACAAACAAACCCAAGGAGAAAGGCAAGTCAGCTAGTTCATGGACTCCTGCTGCCCACTGTTCTTTAGGCCTCAACATACTTTTATTCAGACAGTTGGAGAAAGATTCCACACTTATTCTCCTGGCTCTAATTCGGCTTCTTTTCTAGAGCCCCAGCTTTGGGGACAAAACGTCTCTCTGTAGAAATGGAAATATTCATGCCACACGGACTATGGAAGGAACTGTTCCCCGTGGCATTTTTCTTTTCTTGCTCTCTTCCGCCATACCGAAGGAGCTCACTTAGAAGTAAATTTACAACAGAACTAGAAATCCAATCTCTCGGGCAGAAAAAAAAAAAAAAAGCTGGAAGAAAAAGCTGCTAAGAAAAGCTCAGGAAGGTAAAATTTGAGAAAGGAATGGCTGCAATTTTGATCGTGTGTCAAATCCGCAACGGCTGAGCGATCTCTGGGAGCTGCCTGCTACTGCCGCCCAGCTCTACGGGTGCTGAGCTGAGCTAAAGAGGTTGGCAGGTGGCAGCGCAGACAGGGCAGGACTGGCGTAGGCAGCTTCTGACCAGGAGGCAAGGGGCAGGCTGGGGATTTGACACAGGCTCACTTCTACCTCCAGAGCTGCCTGCACCATTCTATCATGATCCAATAAGACATGAACCTGGAGAGCCACCGTTTGTAAGGCAACAAGCAGCTACCTGTGTGATATCTAGGCCTAAAACACACAGCAAGACCAACTCCTCTAGCAACAGCCACCTCAGGCAGGAGGGCAAAAGCAGCTGGCACCTGAGAGCTGCTCTGGAAATGCCAGCCTTGCACAGGGAACCTGGAAGCAGCCAAGGGCCAATAGTCCATACACGGAGTACAAAATCCCCACCGATGTGCTTCTGAGGTGGCTCCTTATGTCACCCTGTGTGTGTCCAGGAGATGGTCCTGGTGAGGGGGCTTCATGGGTGAGGGTAGGCTACTCCTTCACACACTCTCCTCCATCCCCTAAGACTGCACTGTGTTATTGTCCACAGGAAGCAGAACTTCCAAACACAGAGTCTCAGGACAGAGTGTCATTGTGACAACAAGCCTCAAGAGCTTCTGCCTGCAACCCAACAAGTTAGAAACCCTGCTGCCACTGAGGACCTCAGAACATTGGTTAACTTCATGGTCCCTGCCTGAAAATAAAATCTCCTCCGCCAAGGCCAACCGACCCATCCTTCAATGTCACCATGTTCCTCCCCCACAAACCCTCCTCTGGTGACGTCACTGAAAACCTGATCCCCTACAGGGATTTGTCTAATACTTAGATAGAACTTCTCACCTCACAAATAGGCAAAGATAAAAATACCCAGTCCTGGCAAATTTGAAAAGAAGTAAGGCATTCATACATGCAGAAAGTGTTGTATAATCACTGATCCATTTCTCTGAAGGCCAGTTAAGCGATATGTATGAAATAGAGAATGCATATAACCCCAGACTTGGAACGCCTCTCTAGGAATTTTTCCAACAGGGACATTTATGGTCAGAGATGTTTGGTGAAAGCCGGCTCATATTGAGTCTGACAGACATTTTCTGGCTCTGGTTCCTGTTGTTTAGGAGTTCAAATACCCTCTCAACCTCAGTTTTTACATCTGCAAAATGGGGTTACATGCAGGGCTGATGTAAGATTACATGGTATGATGCATGTAACCTGGCAAATAGTGAACACCCAGTGACCTTCCATTATCTCCATTTTATTGTAACTCAAATATTCTTCATAAACTAAGATAGCCATCAATAGGCTTTAATCAGAAACATTGTTATAGATCTATGCAACTGAATACTATCCAGGCTTTTAAGAGAATACTAGCTTTATATACATATTGAATTTAGAAAAAAACAAATTTCAGAGGAGCCAGCATATGTGTACGCTCTGTGTGTGTGACTGTGTGTCTGTGTTGTGTGTATATCTGCAATGTGTGTGTCAGTCCTATCTGCATGTATGAGTTTTCTGTGATTGCAGTGTGTGCATGTGAGTTCTGTGTGTACATTTTCAGAATATGTATAAGAGATCTGTATGTGTCTGCAATGTGCGCATGTGTGTTTCTTTGGTGCATGTGAGTTCTGTATGTGTTTGGCACATCTTTGTGTAAATTCTGTTTGTGTCCATAGTGTGCATGTGACTTCGGTGTGCATCTGTGCTATGTGTGTATTTGCGGGGTGTGTGAGTCTGGGGGGTATGTCTGTGCAGCATATGAGTTCTGTGTGTACATTTGTGGTGCATTTGCATGTAAGTTCTTTGTCTGTGGTGAGTATGTGTCTGCAGACAGTGTGTGTCTGTGGGGTACATGAGAGTTCTGTGTGTGTCTCGATGGGGTGCACATGGGGCTGCGGATGTCGCCAGTAGGGGAATAAGAACCTGGGCTCTGTAGTGAGAGAGACCTGGGTTGCTTCCGTAGTAGTTCACCCTGTACAAATTATTCACCTCCTCTCTTTCTAGTTTCTTTATCCATTAGAAAACTGTCACCTCCCTTTCATGGGCCATATGAAAATTGAATGGCAGAATGCATGAGAAGCACAGAGCACTGTGTCTGGCACATAGTAGGTGCTCTATCAAGTGTAGCAATTGCTCATCATTGTCATATTCATAGAGATGTGTCTAGACAGATGTTATCTGACATCTTAATCCAGCTGGGTGGTAGGAACTGTTATGTTTTTAATTTTACCTTTATAATTTTCTATATGTTTGATGTTTTGCATTCATATACATTATTTCTATAACCCAAGAGAAAATACATGCTCTTCCCAATAAAAATCAAAACCTAAGACTCACACCCAACCCCTCCACAGTATAAGTAAACAACCTTCTAAATCTGACCCAGAACCAAATATCTCTATCTTTCAAAATGCATTTCTCGTTCTTCCTTGAAATCCACATCCTTATTGCCTTATTGTATTTAATCCAGAACTTCTGGATTAAAGGCTGAGACTGCGATGCTATGTCCAGAAATCCTTGCTTTAAATTCCCACGACCTGGGATTGCCCAGTTGTTGGGCGACTCTCTATCTTAATCCCACTGGAATTGATTTTTCTCATCAGATTAACTTGTCACTTTGGAAGGTACAGTGGTAAGGGGCAGCCCCGTGTCATTCTTTCAGGGTGAGGGGTGGGGAAGCCAGGAGTGAAAGAAGAAAGAGAAATGGTGGAAGGAAAAGAGAAGTGATGCTCCCCCCTTTCCAGAGGGAAGCCCTTGCCAGAGGGGGATTTCGGAGGTCAGCAGTGGGCAGCCATGGGCTGGGGGAGCAGGGCGGCGGGATGGCCTGGGTTGGGTGGGTGGGGTGGTGCCAGGAGACTAAAGGAAAAATTCACTTCCTTTATGATTTGATTCAGGTCAGATTCTCACTCAAGGGCAGGGTCCCCGTTCAGCATGTTCATCAGAATCACACAGAGAGCTTGTTAAACATGCAGATTCCAGCAAGATCCTTCTCTTCCCCAGGAGATCCTGTTAAAGGTGTGAAGTGAGGCCTGGACACCTGCTTCCCAGGTGAGAAGCAGATTCTTCCTTGTAGAGCAATGAGGAAGGTTCTTGGAGTCAGAATCCCACCATGAAAACTCAAGTGCTTGACCAGTTTCACAGCTGTGTGTCTTCGGGGTAGTTACATAACCTCTCTGGGCTCTTCATCCAGGGAAATAAGAGTAATGGTCCAGAACAAAATGATGATGAGACTGTTAAGGTTGGGCAGTTTCTGTATAAAATAGAAGCTGGTTGATTTGAAGTTAAGAACAGTTCTCCCATTGTTGGAGAGGGGCAGGATGCTCTGAGGATGGTTTCCGATCCTAGGGTACATTGGCTGTTTCCCTTGCCTCAGAAGCTTCTGCCCGGTTTTTTCCATCCTTCTGTTGCAGGCAGCCTGTGAGTGTGTTCCACTGCCCCCTGGTGGTCTAGTGTGGGAAGGTGAGCAGTCTCTTTCCCTGTTGGGCTTTATCCAGCCTCTGAGCAAAGAGAGAGCAGCTGGGCCAAAACGGTGGAGAAGAGAGGGAGCCACATAAGCCGATCTCTAACATTTTGGGGCCTGAAATGCCCCCATATACACACAGCTAATCTCTTGTGCTCGCTGGAGAGCATCACCACTTTGCTTAAGTGTTTCATGTCCCTCAATGCTCCTGCACCCTGAGCCAGGCCCTTGTAGTAGCAGCACGGTGGGAAGGAAGGGGCGGGTGGAGAGATAAACCTGTCACCTCTGGAACGGGAATTGTTGAACTGACCCTTAAGACCCTGGAGTACATGACAGTGAGTCTATGCAGAATTCTTCACTAAAAAGGGTTAAAATGCCAGCCCTGAGGGGGCACAGTGCAGGCTCATAGTGGCCAGCTCAGGGGGAGGGGGAAAGCTAAACAAGCCCCTACACGTCAGGGGCCTGCCATCTGCAAGGCTGGCCCTGGTGGGAGAAAACCAGCTTCAGCAGCCATCCCAGGTCCCACTGATGGCACGCCTCACCTGCCTGACCTTCCCTTTCACTTCTTAGGCAATACCACGCCAGTGGCCACATCCTCCACCAAGCCCGTCAGTCCCGCTTCCCCACAGTGAAACACTGCCACTCTGTACCCCATACCCCCGTGCACATGCCCCTGAGCTGAGCATTTGGGCAGGTTGGTGCCCCTACTTGAACCTTCTGGAGTCAGAGCCTCGCCTTGGTCATCCCATTCCTCAGCGACCCTACAGGTATCAGAGGGCAGCCCTGAGGATTGCGGGGAGGGTTAGTAACAGAGGCCATAGAGGGCTGGGTGCAGTCTTCTAACCAAACACACATCGTCTGGACATGGCCTGACCACAGGGAGCAGACATGTGGGATGGCTGTCAAAGCACTGTCACCTGGCACAATCTGCCTCC